>JAAGNO010007692.1:35427-70801 GCA_033439905.1 Ceryle rudis | reverse complement strand
GGGGAGGTGAGTGGTGAGAAAGGAAGTGTTTGAAGGAATGCAAAAAGAGAACGGCATGGGCCATGCGGACGTGCAGCTGGGGAAGCTGGGGTAGAAAAGGAGACAGACAAACAAAGAATTAAAAAATAAATAAATAAACCAAGAGCATCATACTAGCATCCTTACCATGTGCTTCACACCAAGCTGCTTCAGGAGCTGTTTGGAGCTATAAATCACTAATATGAAGCCTGCCATCAGCTTTGGCTGTTACAGGAAAAAACATCACATTTATGACTTCCCCCCCCAATACCAGGCTATTTTTTTACAGAACATGACATTTTATCATCTTATAAAGGTGAACACCTACAATGGTCTATTATTTCACAACTCAGAGCTACATCTTCATATTCCAGTGGTAACTTAAAAAAATGCCTCGGGGAGGAAATAACCAAATCGCTCAAATATGCTTTGAAGAATATTTGGGGTCTATATTTAGGGGTGGGGAAAGATGTGCCTTTTAATTATTTTTTAATTAAATCAGCTATGAGTTTTAAAGTTCAGAGCATTAGAAACTGCTTTGATGTTTCACTTCACATAGTATCAATCTTTTAGCACAGTATAAACAATCATGTTCCCCCATCTTGAGATAAGCTTCACATCATGTGAACACGTAACTGAATCAAAAGCAGCTGTCAACTTAGACAAACACATCAACTCTATCCATAAAACAAAGTAACTTGCAATACAACCCTACTAATCATTTTTGCCCGTGACTGGGCAAATGCATGCTGTAAGCAAAAGACATTTAAAAAGATACTAAAGGTATTTTGTAACTTCTGTTCTACTGGAATAATCTGTAACTTATCTAAATCCTTTGACATTCATACTAAGGCATGTCTTATCACTTCTCAGTCATAGGAGCAGCAGTGGAACAATAGTTCAAATATCCAAAACACCTAAAGTTTGAAAAACCATCACAGCAGACTCTTCTTTGCTAGAAGAGTTCCTGAAGCTTCCCCGGCAAATGGAATGACCCCTCCAGGGTAGTATACTGAGAGAAGAAAATTAATTCTTTCCTAGTGTCTGAGGGAGAGAGTTGATTTTCTCCCTAGTAGCTGTCTCAGTGCTGTGTTTTGGATTCAGTGAGAGAATAATGCTGATAATACACTGATGTTTTAGTTGTTGCTAAGTAGCTCTTATCCTATGTTGCGGATTTTTCAGTTTCCCATGTTCTGCCAGTGAGCAGGTGCACAAGAAGCTGGGAGGGAGCATGGCCAGGACAGCTGACCCAAACTAGCCAAAGGGATATTCCACACCACAGAGCATTACACTCGGGGACGGTTGGCTGGAAGGGGTAAATCACTGCTCAGACATCAGCCAGTGAGCGGGTGGTGAGCAACTGCACTGTGCATCACTTGTCTTTTCCTGGGTTTTATGTCTCTTTTTCATTATCCTTTTCATTATTATTATATTTTTTTAATTGTTATAATGATATTTTATTTTTGCAATTAAACCATTCTTATCTCGACCCACAAGTTTTACTTTTGTTTCAGTTCTCCTCCCCATTGCATTGGGAGGGAGGAGAAGTAAGCAAGCGGCTTTGTGGTGCTAGTTGTGGCGCTCAGTTGCTGGCTGGAGTTAAACCATAACACCCAGGATTTAGCTCAGCAGGTGCAACACTCCTCCCAAAAGCTTCCATGCCCGCTGCTGCCATTGTGGGACAGAATAACAGCAACTGGAGAATCAAGGACACCCAACAGGAGTGAGCCAAAACAAGAGAGTGCTGTCAATAAGTTCACCAAAAACATACTTCACAAGTTCATCTCAGGCACAGGTGAGCCCAAAGCAGGTTTTTTTGTGACGTAACACAGGATTAACCTCCCAAGAGCCTCAATGCAATTTGGTGGTCAAATTGATCTGCACTGCACTACACCACCTGCCATGTTTCAAACCAACTTGATTTTCTGACAGCTGGGTGCTTCTATAGGGTTATTTTTTTACAAACAGTTCCATTCTTAATCGGAACTTGAGAAAGATCTACAGCGGGAATTTTCTCCTGTGTTTTATAACAAACCTGCCATCACAATATCAAGGCAACCACAAATCCCCTAGAGGATTAATAAACCAAAGTGGGAAACCTGATGGAATATGCCCCACTAGCAACAGAACCACCTTGATTTGACAACTATTGACTTAAGAAGCATCACCAGTTCCCCTCTTCACCTAAATACTCAGCATTTATTTGGGATAATGTTAGGTATGCTGTGATTAGGTCTAAGATGTAGGAACTGTCTATGCTGTGTGCTGCCTAACTGGCACCCAACCTAATCCAGAATATAAAAATCTCACCATACTTCGCACAGGAACTGTCAGCTTCATTGTACAGAAGATCAGGAATTCTGACCAGAGTGACAAAAAGCCAGAAAACCCACAGACAAATCCACCTCCTCAAGCTCCCCTGGATACAGGCTTGAGATAGCAATGAGGGCATTCTCCCGATTCTTCTACTCTTTGGTAACACAGTCTACTGAGTATTTTCTCAAGAATAAAGTTGCAACTTACAGCACAGAATTAAAAATCTTGTGGAAGATATTTTCTTTAGTATGCTCTAATTACAACACGATGGGTTTAGTTAAGTTGAATTGTATTTTGCCAACATTATACTTTTTTAAAAAGCAGTAAAAATACCTCCTAGGCAAGCAAGGGACCATCGAGAAGTTCAGAGAAGTGGATCATATGGTCAGCTGAACACTAATACTGTTTTTCAAATTTTATGAAAACAAACTTGTTCCCATGAAGGCCAAGTCAGACCCCAAAGCAACACTTGGCCACTAACGTAAAGAATGTTGAAAGAAGGTATTTAGATTTGTCAGCAATCCTGACACAGCAGTACAGCCAGTCTCAGATTAAAATGAGAAGGGAAATTAATTTGTACCCAAAGACTAAAACAGGTTCTCACGTGGCCAGGACCTTTATGGAAAAAGAGGGAGGGGAAAAAAAAAAATCCAGTCTGTTCAGGAATAATACTTAACATACTGTCAGTCATGGAGCCCAAAGAAACAAATTTAAGAACAGCAAATCTTTATGTAAATTAAATCAAATAATAATAAAAAAAAAGCAGTTGAAAAATAATGTGATGATCTAATTCACAGGTTTATCTGACTGATGTCCAAAAGCACTTGCTGTCTCCTCAGAGACCCATATATACGTGCAGTAGTCTCTTACTACTACAATTAATTAAAAGGTAACTATAGCAATTTAATAGTATTTTAAGAGTCACTTCTCCAGAGAAATAACTAAATTATGTTAGCAAACACAAAAAGATAGTTCAGTCTTTGAACTCTACCATGGTTCCACTCCATGAGAATATCTTATCTAGCTACTGTGAATCCATCCACTTAGATCCTGAGATCCACTTAATGGGCTCTCTGAGAGGAGCTAAATGGTTTTCATTACAGAAAGAGCAAATTAAGACTCCTGTCGTTAGTCATCAACCCACACTGCATATTCTTTGAAGGGCCAAAAGGTGTTCTCTTAATTCAACAACTAAAGGGCCCCTGAATATCAAGTTCAATACTTCCAGGATGTGGTTTATTTTAACTTGACCTTCTAACTCATGGAAAAAACTGCTAACTGTCCTTAGTGTTAGATTTTACTAGCTCAAAAGATTTAGAAATAATTCTAAATAAAGAAAACAAGATTTTAGAGTTACAAGGCTTGCAGCAGGACAGGTATAATGCTTTTTCTTCCTTCTTTCAGGCAGAACTGCTGAAAGACAAAGTCACAAATCAACTCCTCAGTTCAACTGAGACTTCTGCCATGCCTCACATGCAAGCAGGATCGTTTGCTCCAGTATGCTCTCAGCAGCAGGTAAGTGTTCCTATTTACCATCCTGCGATAGATGGTGCAAGTCTTCTACACAAAGATTCTTTTGTTCTCCTCCATTCCTTAATTATCAAATATGAAAGCAACATCTACTTCAAGCCTTCAGCTGCCAGGTCCATGCCTCATGAAGAGTTAAGGATTTCAGCAGTTTTCCGGAGCACCACCTATTGAGGCATTTACACCTGTACTACAACATGAAACAAGAGCCATCACTTGGGTCTAATTTTTGGATCACAGGTACTCCTGATGCTGAAAATGGGGAGCCCATGTATTTGACAGGATTAAAATGAACTTTTCTCCTGTTCATACTACTTCTCCTTGGTCGTCACTACTTAGGCTAAACAGTCTAGCCTGACAGATGCAGAAATGCTTCTGCAGAAATCCTCTCTCCCCACTGCTTTTCAAAGTTAAACACACATGCACATTAACAAAAAAAAAAAAGGAGTTGATTGGTCTTTTAAAGTCACTATCAATCTCGGTAGTTGGGGGATCAGCTCCTGCAGCTGGCTACAGCACATCTGCTTTGCACTTTAGGCGCAGATCACTTGCCACATGGTAAATTTTCTACTGCCTGTCTTATGCTTACACTGCATAATCTTTGCACACATCAATAACATTAAAAAATGTAATTTTTTAAAAAGTTCAAATTACATCTGTTGTGAAAAAAACTGCACTGACTCATGCTGACTTCACAACATCACTGAGCCTTGAACTTACTAATTTCAGACATTCAGGAACACAATGCAGGTCAATTCTCCCATTATGCAGCACACAACCCCATATTCTTAATCTTTTAAGCAATGCCAAAGAACATGCCAGTTCTGTACACGTAAGCACTACGGGTCATGCTGAAATCCTTAGTGCAGTTGGCAATTTATACAGCTTTACCAGATGCTTCTCAGATGAACCATGCAGGTATTTTGCAATGAAATAAGTAGCTCTGAACTTGAAAACTTCCCTAATCTTGGTTTAGGAATCTGTAAGTAAACACACTAAATCAAGCTGCTGGTGGACCAAACACCAAGATGAGAATGTTTCAGAATGTGAGAATTCTTCAGAAGAGAGCAACACACACACACACACACACACAAAAGGCGCTCTAAATAAAAACACCTGAAATGAACTCTTCCAAGTTTACAGGCTAGTGCAATCCTAGGCACAACTATGTATAAGAAGTCACAGGGAGAGTCGTCTACAACAGAGATTAGTAGTCATCAATAACAGCTTTCAACTACTCTTGCAGCATTAACAAATTTAATCTATCCCAAACTTTTATTCAGGGGGACAAGCCAAATCATGGGATCCCCGCTTCAGTGAAAATAAGATTAATCACACCATTATTTAGCAAACTATCATCATCAGTCAGAGCAGAACTCAATCTTCAGTTTTTATTACTACCAATCAGGCTTTAGAGATACCATATGGATTGGATACTGCACACAGAAGATACAAAGACTGTGCACTGTGTACAGCCTAGCTATACTGTCTACCTGTGCACTCAATCACACCTCAGATCAGTTAGGAGACAGAAGACAAGCAGTCCTAATTATGGACAACAGGGATAACTATAAAAGATTACAGACAACTGCCTCTGTAATTTGCCCCTACCATATTATTGTATACAATTTCTAAAAGAAACACACTTGCAAACAGCATTTTCCACAATTACTTAGTGGGTAAAGAGCGAGACAGAGAAGTTGACAAGCAGCACACCAAGTGCTCCTACATACTCACGTTAACACTTGATACTTCCACTGAGGCAGATGAACCACTGCTGCTTTTACTATTATTTTTGCACACCATAGATTCCTCTGTATACAGAAACACAAATTCCTCTCCAGCACACACACAGATGAGTAACTAGAAAGTGATCTTAATTGCTACATAAATCACATATGGCTACTTAGCATAGCCAAATACATGTCTGCATAGAAAGCGCTCTCCTCAAAACTGTCTACAGTATTTCACCAACCTCACAAAGGAGCAAGGGTGCCAAAAAAACCAGAAGGAATGCAGCAATTACTCATCCCAAGTCAGTTCATACCTATCTACAGAAATGCATGGGCTGTGTTACAGGCACCTAAACGCATACAAATGCTTGACAATGTTGTATTCAGGTAAGTGCTGCACCAAAGCCAGAGGGGATGACAGCACGCTGCGCTAGCTCTTCCAACCAAGGCATGCCCCACTTTAGTCTGTGGGACACGCTGGTTTTAAAACCCTTCCTGAATGTTGATTTCAAAAGGTACAGATCTGTGTGTGAGATTTTTATTTTTTTTTTAATTTAATGCACACATATATATGCATATGTACATAAAACCCCTTACTATTTCTACCTGGGAGGAAAGTATTGAACAGCCTGGCCCAGCATGCTGCCTGCGCAAGTCCCCAGGGCCTTAGATGTCTGTCCCTGAGGAGAGATAACAACAGAGACCTGTCACTCTCACTTCTCTCTTCCTGACACTTACATTGCTTGGCTTGACTCACAAGTACACTGTCACAGTCAAATGCTGCATTACAGATCTACCACATCATCTAAAATCCTCTGTTAATCAGTTTATTTGAAACTGTTAATCCAGTGCTAGTGCTGCTGGCTTTTTACACAAGGGACAAACTGCTGTGTCAGTTTTCACTTCGATTTTTCTTCATAATTTTGTTCTTGCGGTGGCTAAATGTTTGCCAGCAAGAACCTCTTCCAAAATGGCTATTCTGATACTGTTCTTACACCCAGGTCTACAGTTGAAATAAAAGATCTCTCCTTCCTTAAGTAACTGATTTGTTTTCTTTAAATCTCTTTAGTGTATTCAGATGATCCTGAGCTCAGTTACTCTGCAGAGCACTTCCCTGAATTCATTGGACCCTTCAGTTAAAAAAAAAAAAAAACCTCCTTGCGTGTGCGTGGCTATTCACATGTGCCTGAAAGAGCCTAAATCTAAATGTTTTGGACCATAAGGCTGTAAGTGCCCAATATTTTCTGACTTCAAGGAAAGCCCAAAGCTCCAGCAGTTCTGTCCTTCTGCCTTTGCACTTAAAGCCACAGGATTATCCCAACTCAGTTACATCACTTAAATCACAAGACGCCCACACATGCTAGGTACTCCTGATCCCACCAGTGAGAAGCCCAGCTACTGTACTCCCAACATTCAGAGAGGCAAATCAGTCATTTTTTCTCCAAATAAAAGGAAAAAAATAATCCAGTGTTCATCTGGTGATATTCAAACAAATATCAGTAACAAAGCTACTAACACATTGCTGGGCCTTCAAAAGAGAAGCAACTGCCTGAGATGCACCTAATATAATATTAATACAATAGACTAAAGAAAAAAGTGGAAGGAGTTGGTCACCTAGTCTGACTCCTACCTGCCACTGTTGCTGCACTCATGACACTTAAAATAAATTGCTGAATGTAACAGCACTCATGAGATGTTTTAATGACACAAACTCTTCTTGGGACAGTACATTAATCCATAATCTCTCCTAAACTTGTTTCTTACATTTTTGTGTGCTGGTAGTTAGCATTTCACATAGTTAAGTCCCTAAAATTTAAACTGATGATTCTAAGAACCAACTGCAACAATAAACTGGTGTACAGCAGTCAGTGTCCTATGGAGAGGATAAATCTCATCTCACCTCCAGAGGCTGTCAGACAACACAAGGGGACTCTGAATTCACCCCAAAACGGCCACCATGCTCCTCCAAGCTACTGACACACACACGCCACATCAAGGCAGAAGCACAAAATAAGGACCGTTAGTTTATTCCACAGCGACGTGAGCTTAAAATAGACACAATCTCTGACCCGCTCATTCCTTCAACTCTTAACTTGCAAGTATTTTAGTTGTGACAATGTTTATCCCATAATATTCACTGACTGCCAAATGGATTTAAAAAAAAAAAAAAAAAAAAAAAAGAAGAAGTAAGAATGAAACATAAGTGGATATTTTTAGTCTTTTTTTTTTAAGTAAGTTTCATGACTACATGTCAAACACAAACCAAAACTTTTTGGCTCCAAAGCAAGCCTATAATTAGAAACCTCATTTGTTCTGATAGTCAGGAGAGCCATTTTCCCTAGGGAATGTTACTGAAAGGAAACCCAGGAAGAGTTGTAATGGCCAAACAATGTGAAACTTATTAATAACGGATACTGGTAACACAAAGCCATTCTAACTAGACTTAAGCAGTTACAAATTGCATTTCACCCCCAGAAACCGTTTTCTTCCCAAATAAAATGCTTTTTTTATCTCTCTCAATGAAATGCCTCAACCCACCATGCAAATTCACATGGAATGGACCTTAAAAAAAAAAAAAGGGCTTCTTCACACAGAAATTTGTCCACTTTTTCCACACTTAGACCAGCTCAACCATTAAAAAGCTAAAATTTCTACACCCTTCCCTGCAAGACTTCTCTTTCAAGGTGGAAGGAGGGACAGCTGGTTACCCTGCCAGTACTAGCTAGGGATGAGACTTTCACTTCTCCTTTTGCCTCTCCCCGCTTCATACCTCTTCTGCTCTTTTATATCTGCTTTCCATTTCCAGCTTTTTTACGAATTTCCTTTCCCATCCCCATTACTACACCTGCAAATTCCACTGACACACAGAAAAGGCGGCCACAAAAACAATGTCATGGCAGGGGGCACTGGGTGCCAGGGAAGGAACTAAGACAGCGAGTCTGAAAGCTGTGAAGACCAAGACCAGTAAGCGGAAGAGAGAGGGAGAAACCAGACTGCAGATGAGGACAGACCAGTGTTGACAATGAGGGAAGAAGTGCGTTCTTGGGTGCAGGAGGAAAGTGTGCATTTCTGGAAACTGCCAACAGAAGCAACTGCATTTTTCTTGCAAGCACTTTTACAGAGCCCTATATGAAGCAGTGAAAACCAGAGCATAAACCCATGGTTTGTTTTGTTCTTGTTTTAAAAAGAAGAGCAGCATCCAAGCATTAAACTTCTATCTCCAAGCTATTTTGCATCAGACATCAAGCAGAGAGCTGTCACATTTTGTGGGCAAGCTATTCAAGACTCAGATGCTGAATACAAGCTGCAGGATTTGCCCTCTTCTCACAGCAGGGATTCATGATCTTCACAGCACTTCCAGCTTCTGAAGCAGTGTTTCCCAAAGCAAGTGGTGCCCTCTCTAACAGATCCCTTACACCTAAGGGCAGAGAGACAGAGAGATCTTGCCCATAGCCTCATGTTTCGAACCCTTACAGTTACAGTGGAGGGGGATGTCAAAACGCAGAGCAGGCAGAACCAAGCACAGAGAACTAACCCAGACACCAACCACAAGACTTGAAAAGCCACTGTCCATCAAGCTGCCCAAGATAGCAGTATTGTGAGGATTTAGATCAGCTCTGTTCAAAGTGGGAGAATTTGGGGAATCAACACATGGAAGGGAAGTGCAGAAAACATACGGAGTAAGACGCGCACCCCTCCAACATATGGCAGGGCTTGCAGGAGCAGGCAGGACTGTTTTCACTTTTCCTAAAAGAATGGGGGTGGGCAGGCGGAAAGAAGGAGAGACAGGGGTCAGCTTTCAAAAGTTTGCAAAACATCTTAATTTGTTATTTTCTCTACAGGGAATGGACAATTTCCAAAGGCTTGATCATACAGAAGCACGGGTCTGATCTTGCAAAAGCCTATGCACATGGATAACTTTACCTCACATTAGTAGTCACATAGGCAGGACAAAAATATTTACAGTTCCTCCTTTTCATTTATTAAATGAGTCATTACAAACATAAAACAGGGCCACACTGAGTTTAATCTAGCCCCCAACACTTCTCTTTTACAACAGCCACAGAAGACCCCTTAATGCTAAACTTCCATGAGCAACACAGCATAAAGCAACCTGCATTTTATGCACATTACCCTCATAATAAACTATTGCTGAAGAAATTGCTTTGCAGCCACGGCTTGCCCCCAAAACATCATGCCGTCTCATACACTGTAATGGGTTTTATGCTTCAATTTTTTAGAAGTGGGAGAGACAAACTTTTAACCTCCCTACGGAACATGAGCCATCTTAGGCAAAGCCCAAACATACTATTACCGCAAGGTTTTTACACCAGGAATGGTATTAATCTGTTAATCCTGTCTTAGCTGAAGAAACTGAGGTAAGTAAGTAAGCCCATCCCTGCCCCATTAAAGGGAAGACAAAAATTTGCCCAGCTACTTAAACTTCCTTTTTAACTTTTTTCCTTTGGAAATCCACACAAAACCAGTCCAAATAAGACTACTGAGTTTTTTGGCAGGCCCAGCTGCAAACCAAACGCTCTAGCCCATTTCTCCCCTGCAAGAAAGGGGGCAGAGGGAGCTAAGAGAGAGGGATAAAAGTAATTGCCAGCGCTCAAGTCTTCTACGAGAAAAAAAAAACACACGAAAAACAAATAAAACCCGAACAAGCAAACCACACTGCAAAACTTAGTATCTGTGTAGTTGAGAAAGACACAGAAACAATAACTAACAGCTCCTCTCCTCTCTTCGCTCAAGGGGACATAGTATGCATTTTTTCACTAAACCTCAAATACAAACCAAAAGTAACATCCTCATCCTTACAAAGAAGCTTATTATGATTGTTATTGCTGGAAGGGGAAGCTCACTCTTACTGGCCACATGACTGTTGAAATCTACATTCAGCATTGTTTGGGGATTATTTTTTTTTTTCTTTGTAACTACTCAGCACCTCAGAGCAACTGGTAATAACGTTATGGCTAAAACATTTAGTTGAGGATTTTGGATGCTGCAGAGTCAGCAATAGAGATGAATTTGTTCCAGGCTACTCAATACCTACTTCAATACATACCCTGCAGCACCTCACTGCACTACTCTTTTGGGAAACACTGCTAGAGCACAATATCAAATTTTAGAGTTTGGGTTTTTTTTCCATCCTCCCTTGCTTGGAAATGTTAGCATCCCATACAGTGAGTTACGTGTTTTCACAATTTACTACTTACACAACTAGCAGTTAGTAATAAACCTCATATAACAGCAATATAAAGACCACGAGTGCTTTTAGGATCTGAATTGAGACATGGCCCTTCTCCCTTCTCATGACACGGCAGCTACACAGCCTGACAGAAGCTTGGTTCACACAGTACCGTCATGCCGTGGTCCTCCTCTGAAATGGCCAGGTGGCAGCCAGTGCTGACCAAACAGGTTAGGAGATGAAGTTCAGCGACACTCAGAAGGACTTGCCAATTTCCAGAGTCCCTCAGGTTAGCAAGGGGTTGAAACTCAAGATGGATGAGAAAAACATGACCCCTGAGAAGGGCTGCACTGAGAAGCACCCTGGGGAAGCAGCCATGATCTGATAAAAAGCTGGTCCCAGCCTATTTGCACAAGGTGCCAGAGCTCAGGTGTAGGGAGAGGGTGTGCCCAGGCTCCCTGCCAAAGTTTGCAAAGGAAGCTAAAGCTCAAGAAAGCTCTGTGCACTTCCTTGAACAGGAGCAGGAGTTTCCTGAGGGGCAGTTAGAGGGCTTAAGTTTTAAGGAAATCACAAATGGGGCATAACAGATGGAGAACCTTGGAGAAACAGAAACCAACATAGACTAGAGGAACGGCAATGAACAACGGGTCGTGACAAGCCCCATGGGTGGGCCAGAGGGCACCTGAAACAACCAAGCTTTGACAAGCAAGTTTATCACTGCTGCTATGGAGACCTAGTTACATCAACACCGAAGTCCAGCGAGGAAAAAACACAGAAAGTTTGTACAGAGAGGCACTGACGAGAGCAAAGCCACAGATGCTGGTGGGAGCAGGGGAAGAAGAGCTGAAGCAGCAAGACCAGCTCACTAGCTTAGTTTCCAAAGATACAATCCACCTCTAGGAGAAGATCCTGCACTTTGGGAAAAGTGAGAGGGGCTGGACTGCTTGGCTGAAGAAAGGTGCTGTTTACCCTATATGGTTTAACGGCTGCCCTGGATCTGACAAGGACTGTCCCATTCTGTATCTCTGACGGGAGATCTGCTACTAGGAGAGAGGGGCTGGTTTTGTTAAGGCAAAACTTCCTCAGCACACCAACACTTCTCACTCTGCCTGCAGGCCTGTAGGTCGTCTCTATTGAAAGTTCAATGATGACCACAAAAAGGGCCGTCTGGGGGTTTTTGCTTTGTTTTTCACCAGTCTTTCACTTCAAAGCCCACTTGCAGCTGATTTTCTGAGCTTGAATACTTAAACCAAGACACTTAAACACTTCTGAGGACCTTTCTCCGCCAACCGAACAGCTGAAGAGGCTGTCAGTCATCTCTGAAGGAGCTCCGAGAGGAATGAAGAGGCAGACCCCGTGTACCCCCGGGGAGAGCTGCCAGCAGAGCCGATAGCACGGTTACTCACCACAGAAACATGTGATTTTTTGATCACATCCTCAGCCCGCCGGACTCCGGAGGGTCAGACGTGCAGTCTGGCTCCCTCAGACCGGTTTCCACGCGGTGCCCCCCCGGCGGGCTCTCTCTCCAGAGAGACCCTCGGGCCGCGCAGGAGACGCGCTCGAAGCCCGGGGCGAGAAGGGAGACCTTTCCCGCCGCCTGCTCTCCGCTCCGACCCGGGCGGCTCCCGCGGGTCCTTCCCCGTGGGGGAGGGGGTGGCGGACACGTGGAGGCCGAGGCCGGAGGGAGGCAGGCGGCCCGGCACAGGACGGCCCGACTCGGCGGCAGCTGCCCGGCGAGGCGAGACCGGCTCTCAGCCCGGCGCACGGCACTTACTTGCGGGGCGGCCCGGGTCTTGCCCGGCGGCCTCCTGAAGAAGGAGGTGCGGGCGGTGAAGAAGAACTCCTCGGACTCCTCCTCCTCCAGGCTACTGTAGCCGCTGCTCATGCTGCTGGTCCAGGTCATCGGCAGCTGCTGGTGGTGGTGGTGCTGCTGGGGCCGGGCGGCGGAGAGCGCCGTCCCGGCCACCGCATGGGGCCCCGCCGCTGCCGCTCCTCTCCTGGGGCGCAGAGGGAGGAGCTGCTGCTCCGGCGGCTCCGCTCCCGCCCTCCGCTCCCTTCCTGCCGCACAAGTTTCCGCGGGCAGCGCCGCTACAAGCCCGGCCAGGCGGTGACGCCCCGCCCGCCCCGCGGGACGCCAGCCCCGGGCAGCAGGTGAGGGGGCGGGGGCCGAGCGCTTCCCGCCCCACGGGCTCCCAAACACCGGCCAGCAGCTAGCGTGGCGGTCCCGCCGGCACGGCGAGCCCGGGGGCTGGGGCCCGCCCGCTGCGGGGCGGCGAGGGGGGGGGCGGGAGATCAAAGCAGGGGCGTAGGCTGGAGTTCCTTGCCCTCCTCCCAGCCTTGCGTTGGTACCTCAGCACGCCCGCCTCCTTAACTGCAAGTAACAAGGCAGATGAGGGGATTTTGCTGAAGAAGGAAGTTCCCAAGCTTCTCCTTAATAATTGCCCCATTTCACTGTCCTAATGCGCCTGTACGAACAAAGTTATTAAAAAATAACCGATGGCAAAATAATTGCAAGCCTCTTCTGTATTGTTCTAGTAATCTTTGAATTTATGCTTTGCAGCCAGTAGTAGACCAAATCGTGCTGAGCAGTAACAACCCGGTATTCCCGCAGCTGCTGCGGGTGCCTGGCCCTGGCTTCTCCTCGAAATATCAGGCCCACGGACTATTAAGTCAATGGAATTCATCGCCCCAGGATGTAGCAAGGAGCGAGGCTTATGAAAACTCAGCAGAGATTAGATATGCCTACAGATAGCAAGAATCTCCAGAGCTGCAACTGGGAAGCATATTTAAAAGCACAAAAGCTCTGATAAGATGCAGGGTGTACATCAAACTTGTCATTAATGGGGAAATGACAGACAATGCCTGAAGGTCAAGTCACTCCATAATTACCTGTTGCAGAGTTTCTCATGTCTTCCCTTAATTTATCTAGGGCTGGTCACTGTCACAGACAGGATACTAGGTTTAAGGTACAGCTTCCTAAGGCTACGCAGCTGCCCAAAAAAGCAGGCTTGCCTTTCCAGCATGCCCTCAGCTGTCCCCCCATGCCACCACAATGGTCCACAGGGGGAAGTGAGTCACATTAGCCACTCACCACAGGAGCAAACCCCCGGGGACAGGGCTGCAGAGATCAGGAAGGAGGGCAGGCTACACCTTTCAGTCACAGCACAATCTTAAACAGATTTGAAGCCGCATGTTTACCAACCCAATACACCCAGTTCTCATGGTCTCAGTCCTTGGCCACAGATGCATCTGGGACACCATCAGCTGACATCTCCTTTCCCTCTTCCCCATCCCCATCTCACTGGCCCCTCACAAATTCTTCACCTGCTATGTGCAGCCGTTCCTACCCCCCACCAAAGTGGGGACTGGGTCTATTTATGCCATCTAAGTGCTCTTCCCACACCAGTACACCATACATCTTGATAAAGCCACCTCAACACCAACAAAATAACTCTCACTGAGAACTAAAACCAGTTACTCAGTTCACGAGGCATTAAATATTTACTTTCTCACCAACTCTGATTCTCTCAGATTTTTGTACGTAGTTTGGCATCTGGCAGATTAGAAAGTTGCATAGCTTTTAAAAACAAAAACAGCATAGATGCAAATGTGTCAGATCTTGAGCCTACTTGCTGGCACTGTAAAGCCCCATGGTATTGAAGATAGCTTTAAGTTAAATGCCAAGCTACTTAAATACAACTAAAATGTCTGAAGCAAGCATTTTAATATAAATGAGCTTTATGTTACCTGGCTCGCCAAGATCAGTCCCATGCAAAAAGGAAGTCCCACCAGAGAGCTGCTGGGCTTGCCCCCTGAACTTGCTCAAGACCCAGTAACCTCAGTTTACAAAGCTTTTGGATAAAATGTCCCTGACCATGATCACGATTAAGGTGAAGAATTTTAAGTGACTCAGATGTGCTACAAAATGGGATTTGTGTTTTCAGACTACAGGGATGTATTTAAACGCTATCTGCTGGTGCACTTGATGGACTCCCCAGCAACAAAAGGCACTGTGTGCATAGCTTGTTTGCCTGGCGACAGCCTCGAACCTGATAGCACGTGGGTGGACCATCAAGCTGGCAAAAAGGACCACTGCGACAATAAGCTGCTGCAAGGGAGCTCGAGTCCATCTGTGCAAGATCAGTTGCAAATCCTGGGCTCGCATTTATACACCTTGCTCTGGCAGCAAGGCACAGCATTCACCCTGTCTGTGAAGCACCATTTATATTGATAACACCAAAAGATTTACAGTATCGTTTTCTTTTGCTGCAACAAAGAACGATGGAGAAAATATGTCTAAGTTCTTTGTGGTATATCTTCTAATATGAGTTCACTCCTCAGCTCTAGCTCTTTTCTTCAGCCCACTGATTTTAACAGTGATTTTTTGTCTTTGATTTTTAATTTTTGACAGTGATTTTTTTACTTTTTTTTTTTTTCAGGCATGAACAGTTCACATGAAGGTACAAACAGATGTGGTGCCTTTCCATTTTGATTTGTTTAATGCTCGCAAATAACATATCCATATTCTATCAAGTATTTTATAAGGCTGATACTTAAAGATGAACAGGTACCCCTGTGGATTTCACTGTTCCCAAGCTACCCTCTCTTCATATTTTTAAGGTGTCTGTCCCCAGACAAGTACTTTTCCACCTTCTCAAATTGACTTTCTGAACTGTCCTAGCTAAGATTCATCCAAGGTTCTTTGTTTAGTGCTGCATTGAAACCTCTACACTACCAGCCTTGCATTATTTTTGCTTCACCCTGGCAGGCCTTTTAAATAGTCAAAAACCAAACCAAAACAAACCAAAACACTGCAAAATGAAACCAGACAGCCATGTCTCAAGATAAAGTTAATAATAAGCTTTCTGAAAGTATACTTGTTCTTAGGAGAATTATTGAAGCATTAGGTAAAAATAATGAAGTTAAAAGCCAAGGAATGTGGCACAGGAGAGAGATTTAAAACATAGACAAGCACTCTGATGCTCTCAATGAGTCCTTTCAAGAAATAATTCAATCCAGTGAGAAATTAAGCTGGCAATCAGCTATCATAAGATCACACAGGCAACTGGCGAGAAGGGGGAGATGCTCTTTTAAAAAAATTAATAATTAAGCTCAAGTAGCAAATAGTGTTACAAATGCACCTATGAGGAAAAGGGGAAAAAACTTTTTTTGTTTTTATTAAAGATTGATGACGCAGATAGAATTTCAGAATATTTTTGAACTACAGCCCATTCAAGGCAGTTAAAAGTGGTTACTCAAGTAACACAACCAAAAATAGTAATGGGCACTCTGTTCCAAAGCAAGAGTCTCGCAAATAAAATATTAATGAAGAGTAACCACAGGAAGATAACCCATGTGATATGCAGTTATTTGTTGTGTAGGGGGAAAACCAATATTTAAAATCACTGTTAGATTCAAGGATAAAATTCAGCTTTAAATCCCTTTGTGGTTTTGGAAAGTCAGTTCAGAGAAATGCAACATCATGCAAAACTTTCAGAAGAGTGGAAATGAAAGTTCAGCTTCTTAAATGGCAAAACAGGTGTGAATAATTTTATGAATCTGGCAAAGATTAGGACTTTTAACTGCCATAACTGAAATAACCCTCAGAGGCAGACATCAAATTTCATAAAGGTGGACTGCATCACAAGGTCCTGAAGCTACAGTTGTTTATTTGTATTAAAATACCACTTTACTGAGGTGATCACAATACCACGGGAAAGTATGGTTGAACGGGATTACAAGGGGTAGTTCAGTAAATTCATGCTGCACTCTGAAGAAGAACCAATGAGTGTGCACCATCCCTAACAGACCTTTAGCTAACCCATTCTTGAAACACAGTTCGGTCGTGTAGCACCTCCCCTAGAGGTCATCCCTTCCAGAGTTTAAGGTATTTATTGAGTTAGAAAGCTTTTCTTAACATCCCATTTTAAATCTGTAACCTTGCCCATTTGCTTTTTAGCAAAAGAAAGAGAGGAGCGCAGACCATCCCTGTTTTGTACAGAAACATTTCGGGTTTTGAGGACTCTTTTTGTTCCCCCCACTCTTCTGCTTTCAGACTAAACAAAGGGACAACTGATAAAACATCCTATAGAGTTTACATTAACTCCATCAGGAACTGCATGTTGTTTACATGTTTCTAAAACATCCTCTCAGTCCTCTCACACAGAAACTGGGAGGACTTAATAAAATGGGGAAGCTACTAAACATTCACCCAGCCAGTAATGCTGCTTTGAGCCCTGAGACCAAGACACTGCCTCCTGTACACAAGCCTTGGTCTTTTCTCCAGATTTTTGCCAGACTGCATCAAAAGGCACTGGGTCAAAGAAACAGGAAAGCTAAAAGCAAGGCAGGGCATGGGCTTGTAGAGTCTTGCAGCATTTAAGACCACATTTCTATTAAAATAAAAACAGTAATGTGAAGATCTCAAGAGAAGAGTCTACAGCTTCCTCCTTTCCCACCTCCCCTGACTTCAGTCACTCCTGAGTGAAACCCTACAAAGGTGCTTACATGGTCTGACAAGCAGGACCTGTGGTGGCCCTGCAGCTGTGGGCAGCAGCCTTCGGTGGGGTGGGAGCAGTGAAGGGAAGCAGGATGTGGCAGTGGAAGGGAAAGGAGCAGCACAGGGACTAAACTTTGATACCCCTCTCTAAACCTGCATTAGTATCTTTAGTGACCCTATCACTATCTATAATTATCATTGCTATGAATTTGCAAGATGTCCCCAGCCCCTGGCTGCTTCAGGAACCCTTTTGGTCAATTCTGGAGTCCTGTGGGTCTCTCTCCCTCTCGTTTTCTGCCTTCCCATGTTATTGCAAGCCCTCGCCCTAGTCCTGCGAAGGTTTGACCATGGGCATAGCTTTACTGATGATTAGTCCCTATAGGACATACTAACTCTTAAGATATATTAGGACTGAAATCCAAAAGGGTTCCTAATTAATAGCATGTTGTATTTGGCTTATTCATAACATATTTATAGGGAAATAAAATTATTACATTATGTTCATTATGTAAACTATGACTGTATAGCAAAGACTACCCAAAAGTAAGTTGCAGAGGAAGAGAGTTTGTAACAGACTGTCCCTTTAAAATCAGAATAAATCATTCAGAAATCATGTGGGGTTAGGTTTTTTTCTACAGTCCAGTGGTAATTTCAAATGATCAAAGAAAAGCAATGAAGCTGAAATACAACCAACACAGAACTTCCACTCAGTCCTGTAGTTTCCTCACACCAGTAAACTTTGTTTACTCATTTCTCCCATTTGTCTTGAATTAATAGCTCAGGTCTGTTTAGTACCACTGGCAGCAATGACAATTACTCTTTGATTCATACTCAGCAACTTGTTAATTCAAAATAGGTCATTCCAGCCACACAAACATGAGTGCAGACTGAAAACAAACAGGAGCCAGCTAAACAGCCTCTCTCCATCTCCTGGTGAAGAAATGCCATGGGGACATGCACTTGCTATGAAAGAAACAACCTTAGCATTGTCAGGAATCCTTTTCTGGCTCCTAAACTCTTAGTTCTGCCCAACCTTTAATCATAGAACCATAGAAATGTCCGTCCGGGTTGGAAGGGACCTCTAGAGGTCATCTGGTCCAACCCCCCTGCTGACAGCAGGGACATCTTCAACTAGAGCAGGTTGCTCAGAGCCTCATCAAGCCCCACCTTGAATGTCTCCAGGGATAGGAGTGCAACTCTTTTGTCTAAAGTCCTCAAAACTAAAGGGGTACCTGGAAACCAAAAATAACCCATGTAGTCATTTCTTACTCACACATTCACACACTTGCAGTCATACACCAGATCTGTGATTTTCATCTACTATACTTGGACTGGTCATAAGACAACAGAACTCCAAGCAAGTTCACCTCCCCCACTCCATCGAGGGGTTGTGCTTGGAGCAGTCAGATCTACGTTATTCCGAAGGTGGATAGAGAAGGGATGGAAACAGGAGACTGTGCTTGCCTCCCTTCTTACAGTGCTGCACACATGTGGCCACCTGCCCACTGCACAGTCTTACTGAAATCAGTACAGTGGCTCATAATTTTAAATGTCCACATAGTTTGAAGGACTGGGGACTTTGTCTTGGTTGCTACCTAAAGCTATAAAGATAAAACTGTACCTTCCTGATAGTTTTGGAACTAGCATCATCCTAGGGTTAGAGTTTGACAGTTTCCCAGAACATTCACAAAATATCCCTTTTTATCTCAAAAAGATGTAAGTGCTGCCAATCCAGTTTAGCAAGATGACTCAGATTGGCCAGCGTAAGACTACAAGTACAACCTTCATTAAGGGTGTATTTCTGTAGTTTGAAGAGGAGTCTGGCCTTGTCATGCAGTGCAAGCACTGACCTTTCCACATCCTGTCCTGCCCCGAAACCCAGTGGTACCATCTGGAAGACTCCCATTGCCTTTGAAAGGATTTTGATAAAACTCATAAAGCAATCCTCTGCTGTACTTGTGTGCATTCTTCTTTCAGGTTATTTGCATTCCAGTTAGGCAGAACTGCTCTCTAAAAAAGACATATTTGCTAGTAATTTTCTTTTCTTCCTCTCCTATTGCCTATAAACTGCATTATTAAACAGGTACTTTCTTTTGATAGAATTGAAAAGTAGATTTTATAATACAAAAGATGAACAGATATTTTGTATATCTGTCATACATCTAATCAGAAGGTTTCAGAGAGCTGTGCAAATGTACCACAGGGGGTCTTGCCCTGACCCTCACTCTTGTTTCAAAGGCTGGATTTCTGTGGTACAGACAGATCAGTGGATATGCCACTAGTAGTAAGAGTTCAAAGCTGAGAGTCATGATACATCTGGCAATCCCTTCCCTGATGCAATGGCCTTTTTAGCTTATGCTGTAGCCAGCCCTAACAATGTCAGATCACAAGTCTGTCAACACCCAGATGTAGCCCAGAAGCCCTGACTCAATAAACAGGTGACGAATTCATCCTTACTCTCACAGTCCCATTGATGTGAACAGTCAGACGTAAGTATAAGCTAACACTGGCGTAAGGGAAGCTCAGAGGTCTGGAAGTGCTGTCGTCTAATTCTCTGTAAGTACCCATGCCTTGCCAGGGTAAGCAATCGAGCTACTATATGTGAAAATATAATCTTAAGGAAACATTCTATAATAAAATGTACAGAAAACAGACATTCTACTTTTAATTCTGTTCCTAATTGCTAACAGTATGTAAAAATACTCAGGGCAGTAAAATTAACTAGGACCTTCTGTTTTAAGTATAGAAACCACAACTGTGGAAGCTCAGCATGCTTTGTGGATACCATGAAAATGTGAGCCCTAATGCACTGTAGCTGCAATCTGATTCCCAGCATCTGTCCTCAAACTGGTGAGTTGGTGGGGGAAGGGGCCTTCTGGTCAGGGAATCACATCCACATTGTCATTTCCTAGACAAAGAAGAACAAATTGTCCTGTCATACTATGTACGAGACGACATTTTGCTCTGTTTAATAAACTGGAATGTAATATATATAGCAGAAACTCCCTAGAAACTGTCCGCACAAGTTTAGGACTTTTCTAGTAAATCACCTTGACAACAGTCCATGAAGACAAGCATCTCAGAGAGACACTGCTGTTTGACAGTACAACAGATCTGACAGCTTGCTGCTGAAAATGCCCGTCTAATCCATCCAGTCCACCCTTAGCTGGAAAAGTGGGAAGAAATCATCCTCGAAGTGCAGTGCTCCACGCCTGCTGAGCCAGCCTTGCCAGCTGAAAAACTGCGGGTTGCAGCAGGGCAGCCCCACCGGCGTGCTGATGCTTGCGCACTTGCTCCCCAGCTTGCAAGCCCAGCAGGCAATGGAGAAGCTGCCAGCTGCTAATGCAAGGTAATTATTTTTTTTTTCCCCCCAGTACTGCTTCAGTGCTGCACAAGACAAACATTTTTCACATTTTCAGTAGGATGCGACCACCTTTGAAAATTTTGCCCTGAATCAGTCTTTCTTTTAGCTCACTGAGATTTCTCAGTAACTCCCTTTCACAGTTGGTCCACGTCCCATTCACTCACCACCTTTGCTGTCATGAGCTTCCTCCTGCACTGTGAGAGCACTGGTGCAGGAGGAAGAAAAAGTAGGACAGTCTAAAGAAGTGGCAGGAGTGCAGGGAGTGGAAAAAAAACAAAAGTAAGAAACAGGCAAATTGGCAAAGTAAGAGCCAAAGAAAAATTGTAATATTTTGAGATAAGAATCAGGTTTATATCACCAGAATTTCTGAAAATCACAAAACAAATGACCAGGAAAATTTCTGGGTAGAAAAAGTGCACACATCTAGGAAAGCTGAGAGCAATGTTACTGATTCTGAAAGAAGATGTACAGAAAAAATATACTGGAAAATTAGAAAGGAAAATGATGGGAAAAGTACTCTTCATGAAATGAGAGCTAAAGAAAGCATATGTATTAGGGCTGAGAAGATACTGGAGAACAGAAAAGAGGGGGAAAAAAAAAAGAAAATATGGTGCTTTTTTTTTTTTCTTTCAAATTTGTGGAATGATGTACACACAGCATCTAAAATCCTTGATTTATGAGATTTACAGTCAGCCTCCTGGATTCACATATGGAGAGCTGAGGAAGGGAGGGAGCAAACGCCTTACATCAATGAGAAGTCCAGCAGAGCTGTAGACTGCACAGGGCTGTAGCCTTGTCAGAGGCATCCTGCTTCCATATGGCTCTTGCTCTCCTCTGCCTACATTTTATCAATCAGATGTAGCAACAGCACTTTGGGAAAAAACCTGGGATGACCAGAGAGAAAAAAAGCAACATTTGCACTTAGATGCAGTAGGAAGACCATCCCACCCCGAGGGAAAGAAGCTATTTATGCCTCTGCCTGCTGCCACGTCTGGTCCTTCAGTGGGTGAGAAGGTCAGAGCCTGAGCTCTGGGCTGATGCAGGGAAGATGTCGCTACTTATTTTCATCTGTTTCTTTAATGAAAATCCCATGATGTTATAAAAAACAAAACACAAAGGGGATATATTTGGGTCTCAAGGGCAAGTACTTGTAAGCTGGGAAAGGCCTCTTTCACGACTGACTGCCTTGACCGTAACATGTCCCCCCAGCCCTGCATGCAGGGCATGACCAAGACCCTCTTTACTTCTCTAGCCTGCAGCATAGGTCAGACATGGGTCAGTATTCAGGTCACAAGGGAAACTGTAAATCTGGTATTTGATATACTTTGGTTGATTTGTTACAGATAGCCTTTTATACATAACATGTATGCGAACTAGAATTTGTAGAACTTGGACCTACACTGCCAAATACCTCAGTTTCTCAGCTTGGTCCCAGGGTCTGATGTTGTGATAGTCTTATTTTACATGTTAGTTCATTTGGGAGGCCTCTTTTATAGCAAATCAATGCATTTAATTCAAAACAAATCCCAGCCGTGCTTCTAGGGATAGTTAACACCAGAAATCATGCCAACCTGGCAGTGTGGACCCCCCAGCCTTCCTCTGCTCTTCACCATCCCCTTACAGTACCCCAGCCAGTGTCACCCCCTCAGCCTCCCCTCATGTTTTCCAGGCAATGCGAACCAATGAAACGTGCACACCCTACCTTAAGTCCACAGTTACGGGGCTGCAGGACACAGCCTGGCCTGAGAAATATGGACCTGAGCTGCTTTGCACTACCCAGCCTGAGGCCAGGGGTCACTCCCTGGGATGGAGGCTTTTGGCCACAGAAGCAAATAGTCAGCGCTGGCTCAGAAGCTGTGCTGCATCTACTCATTATTTTTCAGTCTTAACTTTAAAAGAAAAATATTTCATTAGTTTAATGTTACAGTCATTGCTTATGTTTACATTGTTTATGATGTTGAGCTTGTTTTCTAAAATAACAGCTTATAAAATCAGGAAAAAAACCCACCTATTCTTACAAAATAAAATTATTTTCTTATTTTACTAATCTTATATGATTACTCTTCCCTGTCATTTGAAAAGGAGGATCTGAGATTGCAATGCTGTTGTCATCTGGATAGACAGAAATGGTGGAAGAATATGTAAAAAGAGGTTTTACACTTCAGAGCTTTTCATATGAAATTTTGCCAATTGCAGGACATAACAAATTGTACAGAGATCCTACAGAAGCAACATCTCTGGTATTTTCCCACAGCAGCAATGTCCAAATTCTGATGCCATGGCTGTAGATCGATTTTTTAAGGCTTTAAAGAGGTGTAAACTCTAAGCTTCTGGAAACCAAACTGGTTGTAAATTAAGCAAGACTTTCATAAAACCACTTGTAATTGTTATCCAATATTTTTTCATCAGATATGGCCACAGCCTCATGGCACAGAAGCATTATTTACATACCACTGTTTGAGAAGGCAAGTGGGTTTAAGTTAGGCACATGCACAGGGGCATTATACAGGGTCTGTATTTGAGCGTTGCTGCTCCAGCATGACCTGTGTGTGCTTTATGGAAACTTGGTTAAAAATCACAGAGACTGGTACATCCGAAGGAGAAGCTGGGGGAAGGGAAGCAGGGGAGGTGAAGCAGATGTGTCTAACTCGGGCTGTTTTACAAGCTATGACTCCAGCATTCAGTACCAAGCATATGCTATATTTTCTACTTGAAAGCTGACTGCCACTTCAAATGAAAATGGGTTTGTATGTGCTGCACCATAAAATTACACAGACACCAAGGTCCACGCTAACTAGCTGTTTACCTCTATGCTTCTACCACAGCACATAAGTTATAATCAGAGGAAGGAAACTCCTCAGAGATCTGAAGGCTTTAATTGTTTCAGTGTGCAGATGGTTTGCATTACAGCAAATCGACACAGCTCAAGGTCAATTCATCGTTCAGCAATAGCTGCTTAAGCAAGTGAATTTACTCCGCTTACGTCTCTTCTGGGGAAGGTTTAACTGCTTTGTTACTTATTTTATAGATATTTCTAGGCTTAAGAAACATCGCAACAGGTGAAACTGAAAGAGCGTAGGTTGCAACAGCCATTTCCTTCATGTCTGGTACTAAGCAATTTTTAGAGCAGCTAAATATAGCTGTTTTCCTACAACATTTGAACATTTTGTTTCATCATGTTCTCTTTTCTGTCACTGACATTAAAATGCTCTCTTACAGACTCACAACGACACCCACAACTCTGATTTTCTTTCCTGTGTTGAGATGTGCCATGCAACTGCTGCACTTTGAGACTGAGGGCTGTCTGACCCAACAGCTACTCTTGCCCTTAGCTATCAGTCTGACCTGCCCCTCTCCCAGAGGTTCCTGGTCCCTCTGCACAGGCAGCTCAGCTGTTCGTAAAGCAGCTGCTGAACTGACTCAATTTAGGGCTTAGACAGTTAGAATAAACTGGAACCAATTTTGATTTATTTTATTATTATTTTTTTAATAGCACCAGGCTGAAATCTGCCAGAGCAGCTGAGCCATCCCTCCAGGCAAAACGGAGGTCCCCAAGAGGAAAACAGGCTGGGCATTGGGGCAGGGGGGTCTACTATAGTGATACTAAGGTGTCGTTGGTCAGAGGTTGGAAAGCTCTGTGTAGAAGTAGAACACAAAGGACTCTGGGGCACAAAGCACCAGGCTGCTTGGGCCACGAGCATCTTTTTTTGTGCCATTTACCAACTGGATTCCAGGTCTGCCTAGGCAGCTGCCAATACAAAGGCAATCCCACCAATGCCAACTGTTAAAAAATTGCATCCAGCAAAAACAGTGCATGACTTTTGTTTTAAAACGGATGGTCTTTGTTCTTCACACCTCATCATCAAGGTCTGCTGATCACTACTTACTCCCATATGCTTCCCTCACCGTTTATCCTCTACCTTTTTTCCTGCAGGGGCAGTATTAGACCCCAACATAACTGTGAGGCAGCACCATATCTTCCCACCTGCACTCGGTGTCCAGAGCGCCAGACCTGGAGAGAAACCGCAGCAATGTGTTGCCAAAGAGAGGTTACGTTCCTGTGATGCAACAGATGTACATATGTGTCCATATATCCATATGTGCAGGTAATTTAACACTGCGGGTGCTCCTCCCCTGTACTGACTTGTGACCAAATTAGCAGAGTCACAGGACAATTAAAAGATGGGTTGTACCTCAAGGTCCGAAAATAATCAGTGAACTTGCAGTCTACTTGCAGACCTCAAAATATGTCAGAAATGTCACTGAATGTAACATCACAGCAGAACAATGATAAAAACCTCACTCTCTTTGCTGTGTGTATTAGGGCATCTACCTTCATTTCGTCTCGGTCTGAAAGGTTTTTTAAAAACTGTTTCAAAGACCTGTTTTTAAACTTAGGAAAAATGCAAAACTTTTGAAAAGAGGCTTGCAGCAGGGCTGTGAGGATTTGAAACCATTGTGACCATACCTAAGAATTTCACATCCATGCCCTGGAGGCAATCTCTTGCCACAACGCCTCCCAGCCCCAGTGCTCCACTCAGCGGTCATCGATGTGGCCTTAACATCTGCTTCAGCATCTGCTCTTGCGGAAGGATCTGCCTCAATGTGCTTTGCTGCTTTCAAAGGCCTGCCTGCTATTGCTCAGGCCGGCTGGCAGCGTTCTGCACTGCTCTGCGGCCAGGCAGATACCCTTACAAGCACACACGATGATCCACCCCCTTCCTTGATGGGAGTCTGGCTGGCACAGCCACCACTGCAAATCCGTAATCCAGTTTTAGTGGGTCCATTTAAAATAACTTCAGGAGGCAAAAGGCAGCCTGAGCTTTAGGCCTAATTCTTCACATAGATAATAAGCTGAGGTGCATTTACAGGGCAGAGTGTAAAATTTGTCTAGCTCCTAACTTGGACAAGAGGCTGCAGGCATCTGGGCCAGAAGGCGTGCAGCTGCCAAAATGAAGCAGGCAGCTGGAAGCAGAGCAAACTGTCTCCATCATCCCTGCCAAGAGATTCTGCAGGTCAGCTATTGAAATGATTTGCATCTCAGCATATTTCAAATTTCAGATGCAGCCTTTTCCAAAAGACCACAGCAAGAGCATTTGTAAAGAAGGGGATGTTCTCAGAGGAAAGCAATTTCCTAAAGAATACATTTCCTTACTCAAACACCAGAAAGGTGGAAGGTTTTCCTAAAGCTGGCACCAAGGGCATATCTGTAACATGGAGATAATTACTGGAAGCAACCAGTGAAACTGCCAAATCCAACTACAGCAGAACTGTCAGAGTTTTTTTCCTTCTTATTTGCAGCCAAAACCCACAGGTGACTTAAAAGAAATGAAAGTGTGAGGAAGATTGTGGAATGACCGGGAAAGACTTCTCTTACATATAGTGCTTTAGCACAGTCTAGAGGACTTGTCTATGAAATGCTGCCAACCGTTGGACCATGGCCAACTCATCTTAAAATCTGGGCAGCCTCAGGGTGGGTGGGATGGAGGCACGCAGACTTCCCTCGCATCAGAGGCTACATATCTGCTAACTTCTCTTTCTGGCTTGGGATACAGGGCAGTTCCTATCACCAGCTCTGGGACACACTGTGCTGACTGCCCAGCAGGCAAGCTCATTCCAAATAAGCCTCAAAACTGCCCTTAAAGAGTTGAGGACACTTTAAAGTAAAAAGAAGATGGTTAATAGATGTTTACAAACTGTCAGTGAAACTGGATCTGTTGTGACAAAACCCTGCTTTCACTGACTTCACTTGACCCTACATCTCCTTTTTTCCTCTCTAATCTAAGGCACTGAGTCTCAAATCCAAGAGTGAGGCTGCCCTGGGAGGTCCAGACTGCCTGATGGGAGACAGAGGGAGACAAGAATAAAAGATCCAGATGGCTTGTGTCAGCCCTTCTCGTCCCTCTTCTTTCTCTCTTTCTCTCCCAGTGAAGGTCTCTTCTCTCTCCAGCCCCTCCAATGTGGGGGATGTTTACATATGGGATGAGCTACTCCTACATAGGGTGGAAGGACCTGGTGGCAAGGAGGTGAAGCCCAGAGGCTCACAGCAGTGTGGATTGATGCAGGGGAAGCTGTGGGAACTCTGCAGCCTGGCACAGCTCAGCAGGTCCTGCTGGGAGACAGAACACAGCATCTCAGAAAGATGGTTCAGCCAAAGGAGAGCACCTCTGACCTACTCCCAAAGAGTAACATTAAGGACTCTCCTCAGACAGACAGCAACTTCCTAATTACAACTGGAAATATGGATCCTAGGCATTTCCAAAACACACTTATTCATTGTATTAATTCACCGCAATAAATTGTCTCTAGCTATATCTGCTAATTGTGGGGAAAAGAATATAAAAACCTCTGTAAAATCATAGTTCACAAATGCAGCTGTCAGAGATATTACTCCTTTCACCCATACTGAATTACCTCAGCCCACACTGAGACATATTTGAGGCAAAATGAAATAGCAGGTTTGCATACCATGGGCACCTCCCTCCCCTAGAAGAAGGAAGAAAAGAAAGCTGGAGGCGAAAGACTAAAAATTAAATCGGCACATCTGAAAACCAAGGCCAAATTGACTTGCTGAAGGCCATATCTAATCAGTCATTAGTATAGCAAGGACTGCAAATCTGGCTTCCTCAGTCCCAGTTTCACGCTCTAATTCCTACCTCCAACAAATTGCTTTATAATAATCCTAAGACCTTACTGATTAGTCATATATGCAGATAAGGAAATCTCCCTTCAAGGTTACTGTGCAGGAAAATATTAGTCAGGCTGGCAAAAGGAAGGTTGAGGGCAGAGGAGAGTGCAAGTGGAAAACTCAGAGGGGAGTGTGGACTGAGCAGTGTTGCTCTAAACAAAAGCTTAGATGTATTGGGAAATGTGAAAGTAGTGTTCGGGCTTGCTATAAACTCACCTTCCTTCCCCCGAGAATAATGCTGCAGAACTGTCTGATAAGGTCACTGTGATAGAAAAGCTTAGTAAAATTAAGACCACATAATTTTATCCTGAAGTCAGCTAGGTGAGGTCAGCCCCAGGAAAGATGCACGGTGCTGACCTCATCCCGTTGCCCTGTGGTAACTATCACTACTGCTTTGTTCTCCTTTAGGACTGCAAAGCAAAATAATCAATGATGGTATTTACCTTGCTGTAAACAAACACTCTGTCAGAGAGGACAAGGCCTTTTAAGGGGACAGACCATGGCTACGTAAACACTTGCAAACACTCTCAGAGAAAGAGATGGAGAAGCAGAGGATATGATTTAGTCAAAGCAAATAATTGTGTTCAGTTACCCAGCTGACTGCAGCACATCTGTAGGCAAAATACCTGAAATGGGCTTATGCAGCTCTCCATTGGTTCACAAGGCTAGTTGTACCGTGTCTGAAGACCTCTTGGGGTCCTATGATAAAAGTTTTGTTCTCAGATGTAAAGGAGAGATGACTTTTTCCATTTTTCTCTATGGATTATTCACACAGGGCAGTCAGGCAGAGACCAGGTGGGTTTATCTGCTTAGGGCACAGTCCAGCTTCCAAGCAGCATGGCTCCAGGATCACCTGGGCCAGGAGGTGATCCAAAACTCATCCTGAGGATGGGCCTCTTGATTAAGAACCAGGTCACAAGTCATAAGAAATCTAAAGGTCACAGGTGAAAGGTGATCAAGATGCAAAACTCCTACTGGATCAAAAATCTCATCTGGAATATTACAACCACAGTGTAAGGTGTATATCTCAACTGAAGCAATGAAGGGACTTTATCTCACTTTTGAAATTTTATATTGTTTGTGAAATAAACATTAATGGAAATAAAAGTAAAAAAAAACCCAGCAAACAACTGATCACCAGCATTTTCTTTATAGAACATATCTAAAAATCTTGGAGGAGTCTACATTTTGTAGCTCTGTCTCTGCATTCAGGAGAAACAACACAACAGCCTTTTGTATCCAGGCAGCCTCTTTCCTTGGTAGTAAAGGATCAGAAGGTCACAGGAACCAGAGGTGTAGGGTCTCCACTGGGACCTATGCTGCAGGAATGGAGGCTTACAATAGCTTAAATTAAAAGGGAGAAGGAAACACGACAAAGTGACTATTGCTTGAGATCTCCCACAAGTGCTATAAGAACCCAGTATGTTTAGATCCTGGGAAAGCCAGCAACTTCTTTAAGCTTTGGGTAGGAGAAAGAGGACTACTCCCAAGGAGTTTAACTAGTATGACTTCATTGCCATTGCTTTTAAATGACATACAACCTGTGACAGTTACCTCCTTCCCACTAAGTATATTGAAGCATTAACACTACATCACTGAATTTTTACATGCTTCCACACCCTCTTTGCAGGGTAATTGGGGAACGTGTAAGTTCTTACCCACGCTTCCTGTGGAGCAGACAGACATGCGACAATGCATATAAGAGTGGAGTTTCACTGTAGAATGAGATCCCTGGGAGAAGGGGAACGACCACACAGAACACACATGGAGCTGGAGAGAAACCAAGCTTGTGCAAAAAAGCAGGCTCCTCTGCACCAAGGATGAGACTGGAGGGCAGCTTTTAGTCAGCATTCCTGGTTAGAGGAAGCCACGAATCAGTAAGGTAAAACGCTACCTCCTGACATTTGGTTCCTACTCTCTGGGAAACAAGGCTTTACATTCCTGTGAGATAAATAGGGCTTCATCAGAACACAGGGCTCTGTTCTCTACCTGTTTTCCTAACAGCTGTCTGTGGAGCTGCTAGCTGGCAAGCTCCTTAGATCAAAGACTGGGAACAAATATTTGCATATCTTCACCCAGCAATGTTATCATTAAAAATAATCAGAAACTGCTTCCCACCTTTCTTCCCCACCAGGGAAGGTTTTACATCATGCCCTTCCTTCACTGAGTCAAAAGGCAGCAGAAATCTCTTCTCTGTACATTTCCAACAGCTGCTAATGCTGTAAGTCAACAAGAGAGGCCTGGTATTGCAAAAGAAAAAGAAAACAAACAAACAAAAAAAAGAGAGACAGGTAGCGTGAAGCTCCAAGAATATTTCAGGCAACTTGGATTAGAAAATGGGATGCGAGTTTCACAACAGTTCTGACTTTCTCTTCTAATTGGTTCTTGCTGCCATCTTGTTATTTGCTTAGGGCAGGTCTATGTGAGGTGGATTAAGTAGTCTGCAGCCATGTTACCAGCCCAGCTACCCTCCTGAACAGTCAAATGCAAAATAAATTCAGCCTTATGAATAAATGCACAAGAAGGTACATGATAGTAAATATTTCTCTGGACGTCTGTCCTTCTTGGAAACCAGTCACTCCTGTGGTTTAATAGATTAGGACAGACCTGACAGGGTTGCTGGTAATTCCATTTAGGTCAAGTTGCTTTATGGATATAAAGTAAATAATCAGGCAGCCTGTTAAGGGGGGTGATGAAAACCACTGTCACCCTGTTCACCAGCCTATCTCTAACAGAAAGGTGAAGTTTGGTTGCCCATTTGTCATTTATTGCATATGGACTTTTGAGAAAAGTCAGCGTTAGGATTGCACGAGGACAGACTCGCAGGGGTCAGCGTTCACCCCCCACTTACCACTTTCCCAGACAGTGCTCATTTTCTTTGCGTGTTTTGAGGGTTCAGTAAGGCACTCCACTCAAGACACTATCATAGTTATAATGATTTATCACCGAGCAACTGGGCAACTTCCATGTACAGTCACAATCTACAACACATAACAGCAAAATACCCCTCTTCAAGCATGCACATATTGATGCAGGCAGCCAACATCCATTTGCCTACACATGCCCCATCAAAACCAATTGCCCTGGAGATTGTTGTCCTGATCTGCATGTTGAAATTCTACCCTAAAGATAAAAAAGAAGCCGTGCTCTGATGTCTTCACTGCAAACTATCACAAGCCTAACCCTCCAAATCCTGGCTTGTTGCCAGCCCTGCCTCCGCTTGCTCAGGCAGAGCCTGGCCACTGCTCACATCCCTGTGCAGCTATATCATGCTACATAACCTATGCAATACATAAAACTTCACATTTCAGAGGATCAGTTCTCCTTGAACTTTTTCTCCAACATGATTAAGCGATGCTATTTGAATACCGGAGAACCACCTGATATGCACAGGACGTGCAAGTCTGTATTACTTGTATTAAATTTGTAATGTGATCATCTGTGTTCTGCCGAGCTTGCTGAGATACTGGGAAGATATTAATAACTTTGAATTAGGAAGAAAACTGCCACAATAACAAAATGCACTTGGTATTTTACATCCTACACCTGGCACAACACAGACAGCAGAAACTGGAAAGGATTGGGGAAAAATGTGGCTGGTAAGAATAGTCTGTATTAGAAATAAATGGTGGAAGAAGAATGATGATCTTATAATGACAGCTGACAAAATGGCAAGTTGAGCCTAGCCACATTACTAGGGAAACACATATAATTTTCTAAGGAGACTATACAAATCTCTTTAGTATGAAAACATGTAACTGCAAAAAACAAAAGTGCATTTTAAATGTTTCCCTCGTTTAATAGAAGTATTTTCCAGTAATTTGAAGCCTTGTCTGCTTCTTCTACATAACTAGAAAATCAGAGCTGTTTGACTGGAGTTGATCTGGTTGTTAAGCAACTGCTAATTGATCTTCTCCACGTTTCAGCAATGTGTTCTTTAAGCAGTGAGCTTGCTACCTTTCTGTCTGAAAGGTCAGGCCTGTATATTATCCAAGTACTTTAAATGGAAAAAAACTCCTACAACCCCAACTTAAGGAAAAAAGTTTAAAGATAGGTTTACAGGTGCAATGTTTAAATAACGTTTAAAAACCACAGTGATGTAACAACACAACTCTGCTTCTGTGGGCTGAAAATTCCTGCCAGGTGCCAACGAGCTGAACTCTGTTAAAAACATTAAGTCTAGTATTATGTTACTTGGTGGTATGATGATACAGGTGCCTTCACTATGTGCCTCATCCAGTCCTTACTTACGGGGCTTTAAGATCCACTTATAACTTTAAAAAGCCCTCCTTGTTTAAATATGTCTTTTGGATTCATCCTACTTGCAATATTCAACTACTACCTCAGTAATCATCAAGCAAGCATTTATTTGGTCTTCTCTAGCAAACCTAACAGACTATTCCATGATGCCTATGTCAGAGAATACTAAAGAAATCCAAATATCTAAAATGTTGCCATTAATTTATAATTTAAAGATCTTAAGACAGTATTGGGCAAAGCCCATTTTAATGATGCCCCTGTGAAGGAAAGCTGCAGAAGGCAGTGCCCCAAGAACTGTTATGGATACTCTCAAATTATTTTTTGAGAGCTTGGGACTAATTTCTATCTTATAGAATCTATCAAGGCTTTTATTTTTGCCAAATGGATTTCCCTAGAAGCAGCCTGAGCAATATACACAATAGAATGGAAATCAGCTTCAGGTTTGGTTTAAAGTTTTCCCAGTTACTAGCAAAAATGAAATCATTCTCCTCCTGCAGAAACAAACATATCTGAGTTTTCCTCTTTTCTTTTCAACTACTACCAAGCATAACCAGGTTTAACAGAGGCTTGAACACACAGCAGCCGTAAGAGCCATGCCCATTTTACAGCGTACACACCACTACCATGAGTTAGTAGAGGACAGCAATCAATAGCTCAGCAGTAGCTCTAATCAAGAGCTGTACACAACTCCATCAAGATATTTTTCTCTGTGCTGTCATTTTTTTTCCAAAGGGGTTATTTTTGAAAAGAGGTGTCAAACTACTTCATCTCTGAGTGGGAAGAACTGGTATTACTTTCAGTTCCAGTTACATTTAGATGAAAACCTCAGTGCCCATCCAAGCCCACAAGTTTCTTTGTTTGCACTCTGAGATCCTCTCAGTCTTCTCCACAGCAGATTCAGGCATTTTGAAGCAATCTGGGCGGTCATGTTCTCTGAGCCATTTGGGACAGCCTGTACCCCTTTCTATACCTTACCAAGTGGCTCAGGTGTTGAGCAAACCTCATCTCTGACCTGACTCTGCGTTTGGGAAAATTTGAGTGCAGTGAGACCTCTTTGGGAAGGCATGCCATCTTGAAGGAGAAAAGAAACTGTATCTGTGGCTCATACATAAAAAAATTGTAACATTCTGATCCATTTTGGTTGGAAAAAAAAAAAAAAAGAAACCAAACAGGAAAAAATAAAAATCCACATAATGGCTTTGATACTTCTTAGACTTTAAGAAGCCCTTGGCAGTGTCGGTCAGAAGGTCTTGCTCCTGTCATGGGCAATGTGGCAGCACAGGAGAGCACTGCAGGAAAGAGCCTCTATTTATCCACCTCTTCTATTTTCTGGAGGAAACTGGCAGCTCTTCTGCAGCTTTCTGAGTGTTCTGTTGCAAGATCAGAGGGAACCTGTATCCATCATACCCTCTTTAATCTCTATAGGAAGACTTTGGGGGGGGACATTTAAGACCACACAATTAGGAAAACACTGTCCCCTCTTCATCTGAGCCATATCTTTCTGCCATTGTGTACTTGAAATGTGTTTGAAATGGTGAGTTTCATCTACAAGTATTTAACCCTGCAGTCTCCAGTGAATTCTCAAAATAGCTACATATGGAATTTCCTTGACCTTTTTATAATGAAATATAAATATGTGTGTATAAATGTGTATATATATATATGTATGCACACATAGAAAAGGAGCTCAAAGTTCAGGTCTTTTGAGCTCCAATCACTCATTAACAAAGTGAAGTAGCATGGCCATATTCCAGATTCTGAGATTGTCTGACCACTCATGGTTGCACCAAAGTGCTCCAGTTGCTGGCAGAATTGCACAGGATGGAAATCCCTCATAAATCTGTTGACTTTTTTTGCAAAATTAGGAGTTAAGAGCCTGTAAGAAATTCCCCTTTCCCTTAGGGAAATCCTAAGCCCAGAATTTCAAACTGTGGCTCAACAAGACGTTTGTTCAAGGTTATCTGGACTTTTAAGGTGTTCTAGCCACACCACAACACCCAGCCTGTCTTGTGCTGACAGCACTGTTCACAAGCTGTGCTGCAAACTAAATAGCTGATTGGGCTTTGCAGGAGTAAACATTAAAAGCCACAGCATCTCCCTCACCCGTATTAAAACAGCATTGTTCAAAAGCAGCAGTGCTGGCACCGCTGGGAGTGAAGGGGCAGAGGGGGAACATGTAACAGTGTATGGTCACAAATGAGCATCCAGGACTGGGACCTCCAGCCGAGCTGCAAACTGGGCTGCACTCGGGGCACTACAAGCTCATTGCAGTAGGACAAAGTGTAGTTTATATCACCCGGGTCAAGTAGGAGATATATCCACATTTACCAGGCAGTCTAAAATGGTCTTAGGCTGTACAGAGTTAAGTCTCAAAGCATTTGTCTACCATCATTCTCATAGCAATCATCTCACTCCGTGGAGGAAGTTATGCAAGTATAAAGGGGCCCTGTCCCTTTACAAGAGAAGATCTAAGCTGTACCAGCCTAGGAATGTAGGAATGCCAATACAACAATTTCAAACTAGTGCTTTGCCCACATACAATTATTTGGTTTAAAAAAAAAAAATACACTTCAAAAAAAAATGGTTATCCCAGTAGAAGGAAAATGTACAAAGCCCAGAACTAAGGCTTGTTAGCAAGTCATTCCTCTCCATAAATACTACGAAGTTTGAGTAGTTCTGCAAAATCACAGAATCACAGAATCTCTGTGGTTGGAAAAGACCTTTAATATCATCAATCCCAACCATTACCTAACTCTACCAGGGCCACTTCTCCACCATATCCTTCAGCACCATACCCAGACAGCTTTTAAATACATCCAGGGATGGTGATTCAACCACTTCCCTGGGCAGCTTGTTCCAGTCTTTGATAGCCCTTCTGGTATAGAAGCTTTTTCTAATGTCCAACCTAAACCTATCCTGGCTTAACTTGATGCCATTTCTTCTTGTCCTATCAGTTGTGACTTGTGAGAAGAGACCAACACCCACCTCTCTACAAAATGTTTCCCCCCCAAAAAGTCTTCCTAAAGACATTAAAGAGGATATGATGGATATGGGTTCTCTGTGACGTTGCAACAGAGCACTCAGTTGTAGAGAGCGATAAAGATCCACCTTTTCTTCAGACTGAACAACCCCAGCTCCCTCAGGCACTACTCATAAGGCTTATTCTCAATACCTTCACCAGCTTCATTGCCCTTCTCTGGATCCACTCCATCACCTCAATGTCTTTCTTACACTGCAGCACCCAAAACTGAACGCAGTACTCCAGGTGTGGCCTCACCAGTGCCGAGTACATTCACATCCCTTCACATTTTAAGTCAACACTCACTGTATGTGAGACATCCCCAAATACATGTGTGGTCTCTGCAGTTATGCATTTTATGAGCATAGCTCACGCAAAATTAACTGTTCTGGTACATCATGTGATTTTCAAAGTCATGATGTAGATAAAGCAAAAGCAGGCATCACTGGAACACTTAGCAGCTGGGAACTGTACTGTGCCGAGTATCTGATGCCTATATTAGCAAACACTGTGATGCAACACAAGCAGCTCTGTAAAGCAAAGCAAGTGGTGCTGAGAACCCAAAGTCCTCAATAAAAACACTTCACAGGTTTTATTTAAGACAATGTCTGTTTTGATCCTGTGGACTGGATGCCCATTAGTGGCCAGAACATGTTACGTAGGCTCCTGGAGTGCCTCTTCTCAGAGGTTTCAGGAAGCAGCTTAATTTTCATCTGAAAGGGAATTAAGTTTTATGTGCTCCAAGACTGCTCGCTGATA
>JAAGNO010007692.1:22286-35327 GCA_033439905.1 Ceryle rudis | reverse complement strand
CAGAGGTTTCAGGAAGCAGCTTAATTTTCATCTGAAAGGGAATTAAGTTTTATGTGCTCCAAGACTGCTCGCTGATATCAACCAAAACAAAGGAAGTGAGGACAATTTGAAGATTTGCTTCAGAAGCACACTCCTGTGTCTAACTAAAACCCTGTAGACTAGAGACTGGACACCATCCACAGAATAAGAATGCAAGAACAATTTTATAAAGGAAATAGATTCAGTCTTTCTCCCATCCTCTGACTCCTTCATGGTCTTATACTGAACACCTACTCAGCTGTATATGTGAGAGTGAGGTTCAAACTTTAAATAGAAAGGAAAAATCACCTTAAGGCTAAGACTAAGTCCAGAAAATTTTAGCATGGAAGGGAAATCTTGCAGCCTCCAGTGGTAGCTGTGCCTGTGCTGCGCACGCAGAACAGCCATGCATGAAGAAAACTTCTTCACCCAGGAGGAAACATTCCAGGTTTTGTGCACGTAAATGATTGCTGCTTCAAAACCCATGGATGATGGATGCTGAAAGTAGCATTTGAATCTTCATTTATGTCTATCAGCTGTCAGGCACACAGTGACCCAGACAGCTAGTGAGGAAAACTGCAATAACTGTCATCCACAGCAACCAGCCAAATTGTGACTTCTTCCAAGAGGAAGGAATCAGCTGGAAAAAACCCAGTACTTCTTAGATGCAACCTTGTTGCACACAAACAAATGCACACAAAATTCAGCTTCCCTGACTACTGTAATATTCAAACAGCAAGAAACAGTTTCCTCTCTCAGTATTCACAGCCACTTTAGCCAAGACAGCACTATCTCTTTCTTAGATCTTTCATGCTCAAGCTGTACGTGCATTTTTTAGTATAAACAGCTTTTAATGGCTTTCTCTTTCTGCTCCCGTGGTTATTTTCTTGCTAATAGTCACACACACTTTCAAAACCTGTATTGCCATGTCTTTCCTCCTCTCCACCTCTTTCAGCATCTGAGTTATTCCCCTTTGCTCTTCCCAATAACAAGTCATGAGGAGCTCACGAGACACTGTGTCCTCAGCTGCAGTTTGGGTGGGTGCAGCAAGCATCTCCCCTACCAAATAAACGTCGCATTTCCAAAGAAAATTCAATGCTGGCCTGGAACATATACAGCAAGTTCAGCAAGGGCACTGAGAAATTCTGGTGCCCTCTCAGAAGTTCCTACTGGTTAGGTGTGGGCGGACTTTTGTGGAGGACAAAAGGTAAAGATATTTGAAAATGCAGAGAGACATGAGCTAAATAGCACAATACAACCTTTATCACAGCACTAAAGGTCTACGGGGCTCATTTTCACTGTATGAGCCTCCTTCTCGGGGGAACCCCTGCTCTGTCTGCAGAACTGTGCTGCTTTGATGTGTTCCCTGAACAAAGAAAAAGGCCCTGATGTCAAGGGTGAAATGCAAGAAGTGACGCTGTGTGGTGGTTTAAGGAAGGAAATGAGGAGGCAAACCGTGACCCATTGAAGCTTCTGGGGAATCCAGGCAAGGAAATGTTAAATTATTTTAAAAGATTCGATGAGAACAGGGAGATTAACACCAAACCTAGTAGAATCTTTAATGGTCACAAATAGCCAAGCCCTTCATTTTATTTGCCTCCTTGAGGCACTACACTCAGCAGCACAGGGCACATGGGACATCAAGCTCACTTTGTGAGCTGCTTCATGGTATGGCCAAGTCTATCTAAAGGGGAGCTCCGTCCTCACATTCTTATCCCCTGCCATACGTGCCTGCTGTGACCCCACAGTGACCCAAACCAACAGGAAAAATACCTTCTTGTAGGATTATTTTTCAGCCAGTTTAGATGAAAACTAATTGGAGCAGGAGCCACCCATCTGGCAGCGGCCAGTCGCAGCTTGACCCAGCCGTACTGTAGTATCAGAACTTATACTGAACACCTACTCAGCTGTACTGGCCATGCCTGAGACCTTCCTCCCGAGCAGCCGGGTGAGGCAGGCAGACCACCCTTCATTACAGAGCTGACAAGAGAATGCAGTAATTACACGAACACGAGATCTATTACCTGACCATTGTTGTAAGACAGATCTAAGGTGTCATGTGGAGTGAGGCAGTCCATTAATTTTCCATTCCGCCGGCAGCCCAGGTGCACCAGATCTCGGCAGTGAGCATGGCAGGTGTACTTGCAATCTGAAAAACGTACACGGATACACACACACAAAAAAAAAAAAGAAACAGAAGTGGTGTTTAGATATGAAGCTGCTGCGGGCAGAACCCAGGAGTCAGACACATCCTCAGTTTGCTATGTGACCTCAGAGAAACTACCACCTCTCGACTGAATCTCCCTATCCGTATATAAAGATAATAATAGTTACATATTATTGGAGATGTAAATTCACTGGAGTGAAGGTGACAGTGAAGCACACCTTCCAGGGTCACACTGACATGGCTGCAGTGATGCAGTCAGCAAGTTAGATCTGCCTTGGTGAGATGTTTTTGCAAAAGGTCCATGCCACAAACTAGGTATTAACTGTTATAACGTAACCATGAAAGGGATTGTTCTCAGAAAAGACACAACATTTATGATTTACAGATAAAAAATTCTACCCACCTACAATCACTGCTATATGGTTTTATATGTTTTAAGCTCTAGGTTCTCTTAAGAATATGCACATCAATATTGAAAATAGAATGTGAAGGTTATCTCAAGCCATAATTAAACCTGGTAAATCACAGTTGCCTTCAGGAACAATTCAGAATTTTCACTTGCTGGCTAGTGAAGTCAACCAAGATGGTTATTAGAAACATAAATTCATGATAACAGAGGCAGATGGCCTCATCTCTAGTAAGAAATCAGATGATTCATATGGTCTCTAAACTCAAAGAGGGAATCGCTTTAACAGTATTTGCAAAAACAACCTCTATTTGTTCTGAAGCCTTGTCGCGTTTGCTGTTCTTCTATGTAAGCTGGGCAGAGTTCATGATACCACCTTTGTTCAGCACTGAATGTCACTTTCTATTTTTAGGTTTCAAATTGTTTATAATTTTGCCAAAGAGCAATCACTTACAGTTCACCCATCCATGCTGGGGAACATCATGCTGTTTGTTTTAGAACATTGGCCATTTCCAAGAATGACTTTTGGAGGAAAACCTTTCATTTTCCCTAACTAAACTACACTTTAAAATATATTTTTGTTACAGAGCTTTACACTTTGCAGATTTATAGCAACAGCTGAATTCTGGATGAGCTTTTTTTGTTCCCTTATCAGCCTCTCAAAAATCTCCCTTATGTTTGATTAGTTTCCTGTTACAGCTCCTCAAGATGAAATTCTTGAAGGTTCCCATTTTCAATTCATACACATCAGCTGTATGATGGGGCAAGACAGCAGAGTGTTCCTGAAATGCTGCTCTTCTTGGCTAGAGACTGGATCTTTAGTGTAAGATCCCTGCACTGGCAGATCATTCAGAAGTAAAAATTGTATTGTGGGTAAGGTGTAAACATGCAATCACATTTCTGTGCCTGATATATACTATACTTGCATTAAGGCAAGATGAAATATTTTTTTTTGGCACAAAGTCTGCCAATACAAAGTCAATCAGTCAAAAGTTTTCTAACACCCGGGACCCAGCAGAGCGAGTCCATCCTGGACCAGATAACTAGGATGTTTCTGATCTTAAACCAGACTGACTATATCACAATAATACATCTCAAGTCACACTCCTCTTGGGGCATCAGCAAATAGCTTCCAGCTAACTATGGGTTGCAAAGGACCCTGCTGCAGTATAAATCAGAACACTGAAAAAAGGCTCTAACTCTCTAAAACCATCACTGTATTCAATGCAGGATTTGGAAAATGCGAAGCAAAATAGGCAGATGACTACAGGGGGAAAAAGCATAGTTAAGGCAGCTGCGTGGTGCCCAGGAGAAATGATAGCTGTCCCTACACCCTGGTGTGATGCTGCTAAGTTATGCCAGAGATTCCCCAGTTGCTACCCTATTTCTCCTGGGTGCCACATTTGAGCTGCTTCATGTGATTTCCAGAAACATGGAGGACAACTGCAACCAAAGCCAGGAAGAACTGTGCTTTTAACCCAAATGAGGTTTTTCCAGAGCTTTGTTTTATGCTTATGCAGTTGGGATTATTTTTTAGATGACTCACACACCTCTCAGAGGAGTTCTGGAGAAGAAAAGACACTCAGGTTTGTGGAGCCCTTGAGAAGAGAATAATTTTGCATTTGGGAAGGGACCCCATAAGATGCAACTGAAAAGCCTCATCCATACCTGACAGGATTAAATAACATTTGGAGCCGTGATCCAACAGGTGAGGGAGCAGGGCAGCTCCATGGGAAAACACGGATGGGAGCACTTCATTAAAAATGACATTGTAAGGCATATGCAGAAGACGACCCAATTAAAGTAATGCTTGAATTTCTTATTTTTCTTAATTTCTGAGTTCTCTACTTTGCAAGTTGAGTTATCTTAAGAAAAAATGCTTATGAGATCGCACTGTATGTCTGCCTTTCTGTTCTCCTCCTGTAATTCTGAGAGAGCTGACCAATTTTAAGCACAAACAATCTAAAAGCTAATTGAGTTCCTATGAGTTTTATATAAAAATTATCTCCTGGCTAAAGGAGGGAGACCCAAACTAATACGCTCAGGGCAAGGCAGGCAAAATTCAGCTGTTACTCCATTGTCTGGCAATGTCCAAACAACCAGTTACTAAACTCCTCATCTCCTTGGTGAGGAGGTTACATGGAATGTGGCATAAATCTGTAGAAAACCAGGCTTCACTAATTCCACAACTTTCTATGATTACCCAAACATAAATACCAAGGATGCACCAATTCTAAAGCTTCATTTTCACAAATAATATTAGGAAAAAAACAGTTAGCTAGACAGTGTTCAAAACCAGGTTTACTAATTAAGTTAGGAAACATTATCTCTCAATGCTATTTTGTTTGTCATTTATATTCATTTTAATTTGTGAGTCCATAATGTCATTTGTAAGACAAGCCCATAATTTCTGCCTGGCTATTATAGGCATAATTGCAAAAAATGTAAAAGCTTCATCTCTGAAACTCTTTCAATCAAAACTAGATTTTAATACACTGATTTTAAGTTTAATGAGCAAGACAAGAAAAGAGGATGCTCTCTTTTTTTCTGGAACAGTAATATTTAAAACTTTTTGCTATATGTTTTAGTTTTAAACACATATTCTTTTTTCCATTCATAGCATACAGTATTTCATAAATGTTCAGGTAACATAAAATTAAAAATAATATCCTTTTCTGGTGATCCTCTACTGGAGCACTCCCAAAATTGCCACAAATTCAAAAATTAGCTATTCTGGAAAGGCTCTTTTGGTCATCAAATTGTGTATTGCCATATTATTTGTGCTTGGAAAGCAGTCAGAACCACATGATCTTTCCTGATGTGGTCTGAAATGAATGCTGTCCTTTGAATTCAAAGATCTGGGGGTTTTAAGTGGACATGGCTGATAAAAGCATTCACTGACATCTAGAAAAGCTAACAGGTTTATTTTACTACTGCTTAGACTGTCCTTTGAAGTTATTTATGAAAGTGATGTATCAATGCACATTGAATATGCGTAATTGTCCTGCATCATTAGGAAATGCAAAGTATGTATTAAACATACAAATATCATCCTTTAACAGTTTCATTGCCAACTACTGACGCACGATGTGACACCTTATTATTTATTATTCTATTTCAACAATGGCTTGACTAGAGTTATAAAAAAAAAAACCTTTGCAAATTTTACAATTACCTGAAAACAGGACTACTCCTATCCTGCTTTCACAGGGTGAACTGTAAGACTTCAAGACATTCATTTTATGTGAAGAGTCCCTACCTGATGTTTGGCTTTTCTTTATCCAAAACTTGATTTTGCATGGTAACTTGTAAACAGCTGTCCCCATAACAGATTTGTCCCAGGACAGCGCAGCGGAATGCAAGCAAGTAAACTGGCAGGCAACCCAACATCAGACCCTAGTAACTGATCATTACTGGATCAGGAAGAAGCAGGCAGAGGCTCAACAGCAAAGTCTCTCTCTCTGCTGTGGTCTTCCCTGCATAGGAAATGTCTGTGTTCATTTCTGCAATGGCCCAGACAAATTTAACTTCCAAATGGTTATGCAAAATGTATGTTGTGCCTGAGCAACTGAAGCACATGGGAAGTTCAAAGCCAAATTTGTATTATGCTTGCATTATTTATCAACTGCGGTAAGACTGATGAAGTCATTATTAGAAAGTGTGAGGAGAGTGTATAACTTGGTCCTGCTACTGTGTATGTGTGTTAGGAAGTTAGCAAGTAAAATCATCTTTACTTGAGAGCCTGTGGCATGGTTCCCAGCAATCAGAAGAGAGATTACTGCTGTGCTTGCTCTATGGAAAGTATGCCTGTAAAGCTTCTCAGAAAAACATTCAAACTGCATAAGGTGCTTAATGCTTTAATTCTTAATCCTTTTTCAGTCAGCAGGTCACAAAATGAAGGAGAATGAAGTTCAGCAATATTTCTCCTGCAAGGCAGAATTGCATCGCATTTCTACAATACATTGATATCAACATCTCACATTTCAGTTAATACATGTTGTGTGGTTCTCCTTTCTACTGACGCTCAAATGTCTGCATTCTAGTTTAATGCTGAAGTGCTACAAGGTCTTTTTTTAGCAGTTTCTCTAGAAGCTGTAATGGAACAAGAAACCTATTTGGATAAACAGCCTTCAAAAAGTGTTAAGCACAGCTGCAAGGGGGCTGACATCTGCTCTAACATCAGCTTCATCTCTGTGTAATTCCCTTAATTTCTGATTATTTGTTTACTTACTAGTCTCAATTAACAGTCTGAGATTAAAATAAAGTTATTTCCCAGTTAGTAAGTCATGGGTGATTCAAATCATTACAGATGACACAGACTTTCCAAGATCCTTATGGTCATCCTTTTCCCGAAGGGATCTCTCTGCACATTTTGTGCTCTTTCCCTGTAGTGGAGATAGTAAAGTCTTAGATCAGATTGTAGACCAGCAAAGTCCACATATTCCAAACCACTGTAAAGCTGTGCCTATCCACAAGCACCACTTTGCCACTTAAGGTCTTCTAATTTGCTGTTTCTCTGTAAACTCTGCTTTCAACAGGTACACTGGCCATTGCCATGACGACTGGCCATGAGGCCCTGTATGGGATATACAGTTCCCATAGAGAGGATTCTTTACCATTTTCCCAAGACCAGAAAGACACCATAGAACTGGCTTAACTTGCTTCCTTGGGAAATGCTCCAAGAGGTCTGCTACAAGTACCTCTAATAAGACAGTGAAACCAACTTGTTTCTGGAGTGGCACTGGGGAGGATGAATTAGACCAGAAGATATAACCAGATGTGCCTTCTCCTTCAAGCAGATGAGTACTGTCTGCTGGACAGCAGGTGGTCTCTCTCATCCAGTTCCTGCTTCCTACAGCTATCGTAAACCATTTGAAAATATTAGCAGGCAAAAATGGACAGAAACAGGAAAGGATGAAGACTTTCAAAGTGCTGGTGATAAAACTAGGCTTCAGGATTTATAATTTAAACACCCAAACAGAACTGGAGTCATCACCAGGGGCAGTGACACTCACTGCTTACAAAGCACTCAAGAAATTTTGGGTGCTCAGTATCTTGGAAAAATGAAGCCATTATTGTGCAAGTGCCATGGTTGGAAAGTTGCAGCCACTATGTCAAATTTTCCATCGCCTGTTCCCCTCCTGCACTGCAGAGCAGGAGAAGTTACAAATTCAATCTCAGTTTCCTTCCTCATGTAAATCTACGAACTGCCATGGATAAGACACCATAGGCAAAGTATCTCTATTCGTCCTTTTCCTTACAGAATAATAACAAAGAACAGAATATTTTATAAACTCCTTTTCAGGAATGTAAGTGATGTTCACTCTCAGAGAAGTACTACACCAAACTTCAAAGATTATCAACGTTCATAGTGTCCTAGTATCAGAAGGATGGTAGACGTGTAAAGCAGATGAAAGAGCACAGAAACCCATGATGCCTTGAACAGGAATGTAAAAGAAGCAAATTAAAGCGGAGGGAGGTCAGCTGATAGAATAGCCTTCATTGTAGAAAAGTATATTTTCTTTAGTGTTGCTCAAATCCTCATCTGTTTTCACACAACTGGCAGATATAACTTTAATTAGTAAAAAACAAACAAAAGCCTCTTGAATGCTCCTCTGTCGCTACATCTAATATATTCACACATTTTACTAGTTAAATAATAGTCTATAAAATGTTATTTGTGGGAAAACTAAAATGGAAGCTTAAAATTAAAATAATATGATTACAGATAGGTGGTTTATCAAGAGTTAAACCATGATCTATCGGTGACTTTAAAGAACTGCAGCTTTGTTAATACAAGTCCATGAAAGTCATCAAACTATAGATGGCTTTTTATGTTTAATACTGATTTAGTGAAGAGAATAATTTTGAACAGATAAAGTCATACTGAAAAAATAAATTAGACCCAGTTATTGACTGTACCAACATTGTTCTCAGTGGAGGCTGTACTGCGTACAGGAGCAGGTTTTATATTACAATATAAATCAAATGCAGACATGGCACTTTAAAACATGCTTGGTTCAGTTGGTTTCTTTGAGGACAAAATGTTACATATCTACCTATGAGACAAAAGTTACTTTCAGGTGTACATGACTATCTGGAAATAATTGTATTTCTGTAAATTCATATCTGAGACTGTTGTTTGACTTCTATCTTTTAGACTTTATATCAAGAGAAATAAGAATGACTCTGGATCCTGACTAGAGAATCAGAATTTCAAGGCTCCTCTTCATAAGAGCAGGAAATTATTAAGAAGATACTTGAAGTCTGGTTTCCATCCTGCAGTCTCACCATGCCAAAACAGGCACCTCTGGAAGTTTTTCTGCTTTTGAATCCTAAGAAATGATTGATAAACATTTACACTGATTTTTTTTTAAGATATCTATACTAGCAGTTGTTTCTTTCTGGCTGCTAATTTTTTCAACTGTTGCAACCCAGCATTGTGCAACTCCAAACATTTACTTATACACCACATGAAACTGAATCTCTGCGAGTCTTACAACCCCATCTGTAATTTCCACAGCCCCACTCAGGGTCAGGAACCTTGGCCTGGGAACAGGATAAACTCCTGTAACAGGCTCTGTTAGGAGCTACTGATGGTGAACGACATAAAATTAACCAGAATGCCTATGGCACAGACCTGCAAAAGAATGTATTTGCATATATTTGGACTTAAGGAGAAGGCAGATGCTTTAACTCTCATTGAACAGTCCATGACCCAACCTAAAAGATCATCGGGCTTTTTTCTACAATGCATCTTACTAAGCTAGAGTTTGGCTGTTGCACTATATTACCAGGAAAATAAGTTATTAAGATAACAACATTCAGAGTTGTAAGACAACTGTTTATTATCTAGGCAGGCAATAATCTGCCTTTGCCACATTTGAGAAGTAGAAGGGAACAACAACTGGCCTTTTGGTGAGAAGATAAAAAACCTCTTTTTTGAGTGAATTACTGACTGACAACTTCATGGAGGGCCCAAGGAGATGAGGTGTAAAAATCAGCAACCTCCATAAGCCTGGACTAACATCCCTGCTGTCTGGGAACACATGGACCACATTTCTGATCACATGTGTCAAGCAGCAAATCATTGGGTAATAAATAAATTTAGCTTCCCAACTGAAAAACAGGATGAAATGACAGGCAACAGCCTAAACCAGATTTGTCTCAGTTTCTGTCACTGATACCCTTATAAACCTCTACAATCCCATAGTCTCTTTGGAGCTTTTAAATATTTATTTTTGCATGACCTTATCTTAACCTGGTTTGTGCAAAAGGATTTCCTAGATCACTGGTAAACACCAAGACACATGAGTTCTGTGGACTTGGTCATCCTTAGGCAGGGGAGTAGTGAGACAGGCTCACCAGGACTGACATGCCAGTGCAGCTCAGCCTGCCCCACGAGTGGAAGGAGACATTGCCATCTAGCTGCATGTTGAGTAACTGGGATGTAGGAGTTTGCATGGATGAAGTATCTAGTGTTGGCCAGGTAAGCTTGCTGACAGTTGCCACAGAGAAGGTCCCTGACTGCTGAGGGATAATTGTCCACTCTTCATGCCAGTGACTGTAAAAACCATGCGTGATGAAGGGTTAATGCCTTTCATTAACTAGAAGAATCTACCCCAGTTCTCAGATGCTTAAATGGCTCTGAGCACAGGCCCTAAGTGATGTAGAAACATAAATCCTATTTATTTATGTTTATCCTACTGACTCTGGAGCTATTAAAGAATAAAAGTCAATTTAATCTGTTTCTAAAGCTCATTTGTTTTGACAACATGACAACAAGTTGCTGGTCTTCTCCCTCCTTCCAGTGCTCACCAACAGGCTCCAGATAAGACCTGTCACAGGAAACTCTTGCACAAACCTGGGAGCCAATGCAACCAGTCTATAAACAGGCCAATGTTCCTGAAAACTACTACACCTCTTTGGAGCAGATAAGGCTCTCTGTTCAGTCCTGTTTACAGTCACCACTCCCACAGAAACAGAACACCCGGTCTTCGCCAGACCACCCTGAAATAATCACAAAATCTGTTTGCAAACAAGGCTGAAATAATTTACTTCTTTCTGTGGAGGTAAGGGTTATAAAATAAATTTGCAGTAGTGGAAACACTTTAAAAATAAAAGCACAGGACAAGAAAATACAAGTTATATTTTATTTACTTCCCACAATCTCCTTCATCTGTGTCAACATCACAGCGAACTGGAGAGCCAGGCCACATCCCCTCTTGAGACTACCCAGGGCTATGGTATTCTTAGATCTGCCTGCTTCAGGGAGGCTGACAGAGGGAAACAGGGCTGAGCTCTCCTTCCCCAGCCTGAAATGCATCCTCCCTGTAAGGGCTCCCCTGGAGCTAACTGGGCATGGGAACACCACACAGTCATGCCAGCGTGTGAAAGAAAGGAGATACCTAATTTTTCCTCCCTCCTTAGATCCTCCTGACATACACACATCTACAGTATTCTTCAGCTAGTTTAACTTCCAGGATACAGCTTAAAGCTGACTCTGCTTGTACAGCCTTCTGAAAAAAATGGTCTGAATTGCAATGCACACCTTGAGAAACAAGTTCCTTAGGCTGATAACATTCCTTCTACTCTGAGCTTTGAGCCCAAACATGAAATGATGAAACCAGGAAAGCGGGGTTTCAATCAAGCAAGCTTCTATTCCCCAGGTACCTGTCTAGTTTTCTGAGGTCTTCTTCTAGGGATGCTGTCACACTCTGCCAAGAAACTTAAGAAAACCTTTAGATTTAGTAGGTTTTTTTTAAACCTGTAGCATTGCAATTCCTACTGTCTTCCAAAGCTCCACACATGAAAACCATGAGACCTGGTAAAACTCAACTTGTTAATAAATGCAAAGACTAGCAAATCATTCCCACGCTTCGCAGCAAATGCAAAGGGAATGACTAAGCACTCAGCTCCCACTAGCATCTTTCCAGAGGTGAGATCTCAGAGGGACAATTGCTTGTTCCAGCCAGAAGACAGAGCCTATAGCTCCTACTTCTCCATGCCAGGTAGGGGTGGAGAGGCCAAATTCCTCTGTGCAGTAAATTCATACAAGGGATTAGAGACAAAACTCGGCAGATATCTTGATGTATCACCTTGTCTTTTCTTTTATGACAGACTTCAGAGAGTGCTTTTGCATTCCTAACACAGTGAAACATGCACCCATCACATACAGGCTCCTGGGAGAAAACACCAGTGAAAATCTGATGGACCTGGAGAGTGACAGGCTTTACTGACCTCATGTGGCAGTGACAAAACTAAGACACCACAAAGTAGCTGTATCTCTTTTTTCTGTTCAAGAGCAAGAGGATTACATTTCTGGAACAGAAAACAAACCTTATTCTTCATTTCTGATGTTAACAAACTGCAGTGAAGTTATGCCACAAAAAAAAGATAAAATCCTAGATTCAACCTGCCCTGGAAAGCAACTTACAATAATTTATTCACGTCTGATTTCCCACAGAAATACTAATTCTCCCTTTTGTGCTTATTTTTGTAAGGCTGCAGTAGTCATCAGGTATCTCTACAAATTGCTGAGCAGCACGGGAGAAGAGCACGGGGCCAAGGCCCTGGCTAGCAGCAGGCTCACAGCCCTGCACTTTGCCACACACAGTCCCTCGAGCCAAGCAGGAAGTGGGCAGTGAGATGGACACCAGTGGCTGCCTGCTTCTCTCTCTCTTTTCCTACCTGTTCTGTAAGGCCAAGCAGCCGGAAGGAGCTGTGCTGTTGCACTGAGCTACACTTGCAGCAGGGACCTGGCAGCAGTGGCTATGATGGTAAAATAGGAGCTACAGCCCTATTTCCTCTAACAAATCTGCATCTGGACCCTAACTTCCAACCTAATTCACTGGGCTCAGTACATTTTAACAATTCTTAAAAGCAGTCCGGGCTGTCTTTAAATTAAATTACGTTTTCATGTGGAAACCACAGAATGCAGCAGCCCATAGCACGTGATGAATTCCTGACCTCTGAGGGAACAGAGCCTGAATGAGGATGGGGATGTGGGTGCACCAGCTCCTCACACCTGGTTGTTCTTTTGTGGTGGCTTCAGAAAACGCATTTGAAACCCACCTTTGACAGAACTGAAGGCAACGGGAAAATCTGATGTTTACATTCAGTAAACACCTGGCTCAGGAACACATGGCTACATACACTTCTGCACTGCAAATGTGATGGAAAGTAACAGAAGAATTTCTGTTTAAAAAGTCAAAAAATGGTCCAAAGTATTTACACAGTTCTACTATGTGTCATGTTGGTATTTTGGGACTTACAGCTGCTCTGACTGTTAGTATCTCTCCAGTGTTAAAGACCTAAACAAATGGGGAGAAAAACCCTTCTACATAAAGGAAAAAAAAAAAAAAAAAAAAAAAAAAGGTGTCTTCTGTTTTTTGAAAAACAAGAAAAATAACCTTTTTTAGAAGGGTTTTACTCACGGCCATCTATTTCG
>JAAGNO010007692.1:0-22276 GCA_033439905.1 Ceryle rudis | reverse complement strand
GACGGTTAGGACCCCCCAGGGACAAAAACACAAAAAAAAAGGGGAAAAAAACCCTTCTAAAAAAAAAAAAAAAAAAAAAAAAAAAAAAGGTGAGCTCTCTGTATTGAAAACCAAGAAAAATACTCCTTTTAGAAAGGGTTTACTCTAGTGCCCTCTATTGCTGAACCCCCAAAACAGCCAGCATAAAGTTAACTCTCAAATCAGCACTTGCTTCTGGTTTTCCTTTAGAAGAAACCTGACCAAACAGTAAGAACTGGAAAGAAAAGTATCATTTATGTCTATCTGCCTGCACTTCTGAGAAGCTGTGAGTTCCTAATCAGACCCGAGTTAACAAACTCGCTCTTCTTGCTGGAATTAATAGCAGACAAGAGGTACCACCTTCAGTTCATGGAGGGGAAGGATTATAGAAAACTGGTCCTGATTGCTCAGAAGAGACCTAATTTACCTGCTTTACCTGGCCACAGCATTGGGAGTTAATTCGGAATTGCTGCTGAAAGATCAATGATCACACTATCAGAGGAGATAAAAGCAGCAATTACATCCCAACAGGACAGAAGCCAGACCTTTAACTGACGTCATATGAAATTTTAAAACTTTAACTTTCTGCCAAACAAAACCTGCCATCTGTGATGTTTAAATATGAGATGAGAAAAACGTTGAATCAAAGCCATCAAATTAAATGAAGCTTAATACAAAAAACAGTTGTGCTTGTGCAGATCATTTCTAATGCCGAGTACAACTCAATTCTGAGCATGCTTTCACATGCTGCATCCAAGCTCAGTCTATGTTTACGTATCAGGCTCTAATGTTACATTATCTCTTTAAAACAGGTAATTCCACACTACTAATTTATTAATGTTCCTCTTCATAAATGACCAATCCATAGCTTTTATTTCAGATGTTATAGGTCATCATTCCTACCCTGATAGTGGACCTTGAAGCAGGTGCTTAGTTTAATGCATGTAGTTGGTCATCCTCTTTTCTTCCTCTTGTCTTCCTACGAGCTCTCAAGGCAGCAAAGGGATGCAGTGGAAAGAAACAGCATCTTCCAACTGCTGTTTCTTGATATTGGTAAAGGAAACAAGAAATGTAGCAGCAGAAAGTAAAATTAAATCTTCCAAAGTACTGCAGAAGAACAAGCGCACAAATAGCCGTAGGGTGTAGTAGCAATTCCTGGCAATACTGACATCTCTTGTGTTATGGACATTCACTCCAGTAATCCTCAGCCAAGCAGCAACTGAGCCCATGAAATGAAGTTCAGCCTCTGAACAGATTTTTTTTTTCCTTACACTTATTACAGGTTTATGAAAATCTCAGTAACTGTCTGGGTACAAATCGGGATTTTCCTTTGTAAAGGAGGCAAAGTTGGCAGATATTTGTCTCGTCTCATGTAAAACTGGTAGACCCAAGGAAAAAGGAATTTGGTGGGATGCCACATCTGTCTCATCTAATTATCAGAGAAATGGAATAAACCAACACACAGTGTAATTCGCAAAAGCCGTATAACTGGTAAGACGTGTGAATGATAACCACCATGGAGAAAAACATACCATGGATTATCTGAACACCAACAGAATGCATCTCCCTTGAAAAATACAGACTTACAGGGAAAATGAAGCAGTTATTTAAGGGATGGAGAATTACACAGAAATCAACAATAGTGAGAGAAGTTTACATATTCTCTAGCCTTTACCAGTATTACACTTGAAAAACACAGTAACAGATGGACCAAGTTAGACAAAAGATCTATCTAGGCCAGTAGCCTGTCTTGGGTAAAGCCTGCCAGCAGATGCTTAGGGAACTTGAATAAGAAAAAAAAAGTGAATTTGGGTGGTATTTCTCCCCTTATACCCTTCCACTCTGCAACATAAAACAAATGAGCCAGCATCTGTATCTGCATCTTTTTATTTAATATCCCCTGATGTCTCTTTCCTCCATGAATTTATTTAATCCTTTCTTGAATACATTTACATTCCTAGTCTCCTAAACATCCTGTATCAGTCAGTTCCTGAATTACAGCTGAATTACATGCACATATATGCATGTGAAAGATTAGTTTTGTTTCAAGCTTCTCGTTTGGCTTTTTTTTGGCATAGCCCTTGACTTTTACACATAAGGAATGGTAAATAACTATGCTGTTTTCAATTCTCCACACTGCTCTTAGAAGGACAGAAGCATATTCTCCTGCAGCTGCCTCCTAGTGAGTGGAAAAGAGTCTGTAGAGTTTACTAATGTCTTTGATAATCCAAAGTCTTCTCTTGTATCTTCAAATACTACTATACATTTTTTAAGTGGGCAACATGACCAAACTTCTTCATATGACATGTAGGCAACGCACAGTTTTCTGGGTTTTCACTTGATTTTTTTCCCAAAGCTTCCATCTATTCAGTTCCCTTTTACCCCGAACATGGGGAAGAGTTTCTTCAGAGAACCATCCACATGATTAATTCTGTCTTCCAAGTAATAAAAGCTAAATTAGAAGCCACTGCTCTATACGTGCACTCAGCATTTTCCCCATATGGTTTAGTTAACATTTATCAACACTGAATTAGTTTTACTGCCCAGTCACTCGGTATGATGTGTTTCTTCCACAGCCTTCTACAATTAACTTTAAACTACCCTGATGACCTGTTGACACTGACATCCTCCACCCATCTTCTTTTTCATTTTGTTAATAAATGCTTTTTTTATTCCAGATGCTGGCACAGCTTCCTCTAGAGCTAGGTAAGTGCACTTTTAAGCAAATCATATAAGCAAAAATAAACATATACATACTTAAAATGAAAAAAGATAGGAAAAGCATATGGATATGTTTCTGAAAAAGAAACTATAAACTAAAATTATGCTTTTGCAACACAAAGGATCCTTAAAAAGCACACGCCCATTAATAATCTATATATTCTTAAATGAACATTGGACACAAGCTATTAAGAAAAATTCTGATATGTCTGAAGCAGATAAACAAATATGAACTGAAAGGACTGCACCCAGTCCTAATGCAGGCAGAAAACCTGTATGTATTGTCTGCTGGTAAAAGGCCATTATCTTCTACCTGCTTCCAATCTACTGCAGTATCCTACCCATCTCCAGCACTATATAAATCATAGCCATGAACTAGATGTTCAGGAAACAAACAGATAACAGCAGTCTGAAAAAGTTGGATCAGAAGCCTCAGTTACCCACTCCAGCAGGTCCCAGCAAGACTCAGTCTTGGGTTGCTGGATCCACAAGCCAGAACAGCCACCTGCAGTCATAAGCTCACCTTGTCTGCTACCAGGTTAGATTTAACTATAACTGAATTACATCTGATCTGGCTTCCACTGAGACAGTGTCCTTCTGCTCCCTCTCCTTCTAATTAATCCTTCAAATGATATTCCCTTAGAGGCAACCATCTTGTCCACCCATGTAAGCTTGAATGCTCCAGAGCCACTGCTCCCAAATTCCCCTACACCTTTATCATCTGTCTTGGGCCAAAACTCTGTCCATCATTCCCAGAGATGGACACTCTCCTGAGTATCCCTCTGAAAACATTGCAAGCCCTTGCTTGGCCTGATGTGTCCATCACACCATGAAGCATTGCTTCTATGCACAGCACAGATGATCCTCAGAAAAGAACTGAGGCCTCAGTGAACTGTGAGGATGGCCAGGTGAATGTTTTTTTACTAAAGGCACGGGAGACATATAGGTCCTCACTGGACAGTTGCATGTATCTGCACAGAAGACATGGACCTCACTACAGGGACTGCAGAGCTGTGACGGGCCACTGGCCTGAGGGAGCAGGGGAGTCAGTGGCTTTCACCAAGTGGGTTTTGACAAGAACACAAATACAGTGACATTATCTGTTGTCACGATTTAGGGTCAGGGAGGCCCAGATATGTGGTCTCACAAATGTTACCTCTACATATCCAAACTGTTCCCAGAATAACCTGATTAAAGAGGTCGCATAAGGACACAGGTGCTTGCAGTTTAAGCCAATGTGTGTTAGCTGGCCAAATATGAAAGTAAGAAATGAATTCAGAAATATATTACACTAAGACACTCTAAATAGACATATGACACTAAAATTATGTTCTCCCTTCCCATATGTGCTATAGTTTTATTTTGTCAGCTGGGTATATTTTGGAGAAAAAGTTTAAAAGGTTGACATTTTTCTTTGATCAGTTAAGCCTTTATATGTAAATTCTTTTAGGATGTAGCAAGTTTAAGGGATATCACCATACCTCTGTACAGGTTTCCATTCATTTTGCATAACACGTATTCTTATGTAAATGTGATTTTACAGTGGACATGACCACTCTGAACAAATATTCTTCAAAATCACTAAAAATACTTTACTAACTTTAATGTTAGAGAAGAACTAAAGGGGTAACTCACCAGAGTAGAAAAGTTGCAAAAAAACCCCAGCCAACAGTGAAGGGTAAAAATCAACCTCAGACTGTGTGAAATACAGTTAGTTTAAGACTTTGACAATATATTCTCAATTTCTGCCCTCTGCAAGAGCCTTCCTATGTACCTAGTCAGGATGGTAGTTTAAAACTGATGAGAACCCTCCGCAGCCGTGAGCCGAGCGTAAAGCTGTTCATGAGTCAGTAGGATTTGACAAGAAACATGACCGCACAAAATCGCCCATCTCAGGCTGACTTAATTTGCTGTGTTTGGTTATTTATTTATTATGATGGCTTCAGAGCAAGCTGAGTTTGCCAATGGGGCAGTTTTGTCAATGTAAAAAAAATGACAGCAAGCACTGTGCTTTTCATGTTTTCCACAGGATATTATGGGTTGCTTTTCTGAACAGGTCTAAAATCTGTTTTTCTCCTGTATAAGCCTGAAAAATGTCATAAAGGTTTAAATCAAGGCAGATCATAAGATCATCTCTGCCAAGGATGAGCATTAGTTACTTTGGAAAAAAGTGCAAGAAACAATAACAGTTGTGGGATCTGAGCCACAAAATTATCTCAAACGAATCCCTAATTGTTAAAAATTAGCTTAAACCCTGAAGCAAGAAGATTTATGTCTCTTTCAAAGCTTTTCTTGGAGCTTCAATTGTCGTAATATTGAATATTCTTATTCTTCCAGACCATCTAAATCTTGTTACATTCCTGACCTCAGCAGCATCCTCTCGTAATGAGTTTTACAATTTAATTACATGCTGAATAAAAAAAAAATAATCTTTTCATCTGCTTTACATTTGTCACCCCTCACCTTATTCCTCTGCTATAAGACAGAGAAAATAGGAGCTACTTGTCTATTTTGCTTTTTTGATCATTGCTTTCTATAGTCTTATCATGGCCCTCTATGATACTTTTTCTAATTCCTTTGTCTTTCAATACCCCTCCCTGCATGCATGTACTTTATCATGATAAAACTTCCAGTCACATGATGTGTCAACGCAAATTCTATCAAGATGGAGGAAAAAATGCAAGCATATTTCAAAGAAATAAAGGCTCCAGAAGCCTAAATACTACATCCCTCCGTTTAAGCCTCTTCAAAAATGTTATGTACCATTGATTAAACTAAATGCACTTAAAATGTTATCAGTTACATTTACTATCTTTTGAACCATGTCTAAGATTATTTTTAGTCTTTTTTTTTTTTAATCAAATCCAGTTACTGAAGAGCACCCTCGAATTTTCTTCCTTCTTTAGTGCTTAGAAAGGAGCATGTGAGCTGTAGTCAATTGTCCATGGCAAGCAATCCCGAAGTATCCATTCAAGGACACTCTGGAAAACTAAGAATTTCTAGGAATGACAACCTAATTATGCTTCGACGGGTCTTTGTGAAATTTCATCAAATGCAACTTTCTGAACACAGTGACTTACAATAGTACTAATTTCATTGTCACACTTAAAAACTCATTTTGTGCTTCAGCAGATTTTGGTTCTGTGTCAGGCAGCGGGGACACAGCATCCTGAGCCGTGGAGTGACAGAAGCAGAATGAAAGCAACAAGTCTGAGGGTACTATGCAGAGGCACAGTGCCGTCTCGTGGTTCAAATGATGTATGATACCACACAAAATCAATGACAAAGCATATTAGACAATGTAATTTCTGCTCTTCCTTACATGTCCAAATCACAAAAGTCTCTCTTTTGTTGCTGTTGAAACATTCTGTTAAAGCATAAGTGGCTAAATACTATCAGTAAGAACTATTGAAAGCTTTAATTATCAGCTGGATTATTCATCTGTTGAAAAGCCTAGTGATGCAGAATTGTTTTGGTGGCTCATCCTGGCTGAGCCAACTGAAAAATGCTGTTAGTGCCAATACTGGAGCAAACCCTGGCAGAAAGGCAGAGGCAAGGACAAAGCTGAAAACTCTAGTGTGCTGGAGGTGAGGGTAAATCTCTTTGTGTACCAAGGTAACTAGATGATCAGTACTGCTCAGATGAGGCTTAAGTGTTGGAGAACTCTCTCAGAAGGACAGAAGGGCAACTTGGTTAAGAGTTACCAAAATGTGGTGTTACAGAGTTGAGGAAGAATGTGATTAATTCGGTAATTCCTCAAGAGCCCAAGGAAAATTCTGGCTGCTCAAGGAAAAGGCAGAAATGTTCATGGGCTTCAGTATAGCTAAGGTTTCATGCCACTTGCTGTGCTTTTAAAAAGTGAAGAGCAATCATCAGTGCAAACAAGAGCTGTATCCCCTCCGCTGTGAGAGGAGCCCCAGGACTTCAGCTTCCAGTTTATTACAGATGTACTTGACGAGATTGGCTTCTGTAAAGTTACAAGAAGTTTGAGATTAATTTTTACACTAAGATTTTTTCTGCTTGGAAGCAACCTTGTGCTAAAATGTCACATTTCCACCAAAGCCACAAATTTGTGATAATCATGTCACTGGACAGGTAGAAAAGGACTTCTAGGGCACTTCTGACACTATTCACTAATTAAGTTCAAAAAAGATGCTAATACAGATATTAAAATGATGGTAGAAAGGCAAATGTTATTCAAGCCACTAGATGTAGACGGAGACAGGAGAAAAAACTACAAGTATTATTTTTAAAGCACTCGAAGTTCACATTGTTTCTTGTTACAAGTCATGGATGCAATTATTCTTTTGGAGAGAAAAGGTAACTGACATGTAAACATTCTAAAATAGATGTAACTCAGCTAGCAATTAAAGCTCTCAATAACATTTATTTATACTTCTTAGCCACTTATGCTTTTACAGTTATAAAAGAGGTGCAGGAATCATCTGATGTATTAGAAGTAATCATGATGATTTGATCTATTAGGAGGACTTGAGATTACCAATATACAAACAGGTGAATTAGTGCTCTAGCTTTACTTAAGGAAGAGTTTTGCCACAAACTTCAAAGAACTGGCATTTCCCTCTGGATACTGGAAATCCTTTCTTTCACATAGGAAGAAGCCACATGTCATTTAGATGGTACTTGTCCTTCACCTCCCAGAGTCACAAATCCGTTACTTGAAGTACAACACTAAATTGCTCAGCTGCAGAACTGACCCAAATCCCATCCCATCCAAATGGAAATTTGGTATTAATGTTGTAATACTTGCAGAACTGCCAAGTTCACCGCTTCAGTCAAAACAGTCCTCGTTAAAAGAAAACCTTTCTTGTATAATTAGTCAAACTTTAAGAAGAACAGAATGAATTCAGCTTCCCAAGCTATGGCAGTGCATGTTGCTCCACCCACCCCAAGAATATACCTCAGTCCCAGATTTAACAGGCCACTCTAGCGGGACACAACAGCCTTTGGGCTTTCATGGTATTTATGAGAATGTTAATCTGAGAGATGCAAATGTTTCTCCTCCAGGACTGGACAAGGATCAGAGCACTGAGTTGTTAGGAGCAATGCCTTTTCCTCACTGGTGGTCTGAGTGGTACTGCATGTCAGCTGATACATGGAAGTGAAGGACAGTGCATCACTGCATCACACAAGCCCTCTCTAAGCTGCTCATTGCTTTTTGTGAAGAGCGGTACAATGAGTTAAGATCTTTAGTCAGTTTGATCTTCACACAGCCTTCTAGATCAATTAAGAGGTTAAGGCAATACCATATAATTTTCTGGCAGGTATTTAAGTCATATTAGAGCTCCTATATACATACCTAAGGGAGAAACAAGGTCTATAAAAACAAGGCACCAAATATCACCGACATGACAGTTAATATGAATAAATTATACAGCCACAAGAGAATTCTTCATCTGAACAAGTTTAATGAACCTTCTATTGCATTTCCAGAATATTTTTACAGTTTTGCCTAATGAGTCTCAGAGAATGGAAAAAGGCAAACAATGCTGGCCTGGAAAAGTTAACCAGATGAACAGAAATAAATTATTTTTCCCTTTGAATTTCTTTTTAGCAAGAAAAAAATGTCTCAAGAAACACAGCAGCAGACTTACCAGCTGACTTCCAGAGAAGTTTTACTGTCCTCCGCCTCCTCGAACTGCTCAATGATTTTGGAAACCAGTAAAAAAACCGTGCTATCCTCCTGATGGTTTTGCTCAAGTCATTTCTTATTGCCATAGCTGAAAGGGCTCCACAGCTACATCAGGAACAACAGACACAAGTATCCAGGCAAAGAGAGGAGAGTCCATGAATACCCACACAGAGTGCGCTCGCTCTGAGCTCAGCGTCAGCCAGCACGTCTCAGGACCACCTGTTAGTACTAAATCCCCTCCCTCCCCGTCACTCCGCTCCAAGCCCTCCAGACCTCCCTCTTCACTATGAGAAGCAGCTATATTAATAGATGCTTTGGCTAAAGACAGACCAATGCTTCAGAGTCTTAACCTGGTACTGTGTTTCCAGTGATGCTAAAACGAGACGTGTTTTTCCAAATAAAGGTTTTGAAGAGCTCATTTGTTCATCTCTAGCTACCTTTTCTAGGCTGTAAACAAACTTCAAAACTGATAGAGAAAAGTCCCCTCTCAAAAGCCCTTAATTTAAATTAAGAGCATTTTCTCTAGAGAAGTGTTTCTCAAAGACTTGCTTAAGAAGGTTCATAGCAGTAAATTTAACAGAGATTTCTACTGATACACAAAGTGTTAAAAATGTGACTTGCACTGTGACTTTTAAGGCCAATGTAAGAGTGAAATCATTCACTGCCACAGTTTACTTAAGAATTGAACATCTATCAACATATTGCTATCCAAAGAAGTTAACAGCATCTCAGTACTTAAGACTACACATGCTTCAAGCATGATATATATTCAATCATAAACCCAGAGATGATATGAACTAATATATGCCCCACCTCAAACATTTACTAAGAATTTTAGCATACACTTTTTAACAGCAAGACTATTTAACCACTTCATCGACTATGTCACATGTTTCTCTTCTGCTTCTCGCATTTTATTTGATTTTTTTTTTCTTCTGCCAGATGATCTGGATGGTAGAAAACACTGAAAACCAAGACTAATGTCATTATGAAACAAAGATCCTTTTATATCAACATTTAAACTACAAAGAGTAGGGGCTTTGTTACACTAGCTACATTCACAGCACACAGTTAATAACTCTTCCAGAATTCACAATGTATTTTTCTACACTAAAATATGCAAAGTATTTAACCCTATTTTATACAACTGAGTTTTTTAACATACTACTACTTCTCAGGACCAAGCCAGATTGCATTTTCCTCTGGTCAATATGTCGCTGAAAATAAATAAACATTTCCATTTATACTGTATCTGCCAAAATTCTTCAGCCAGTGTCAATGAAAGAGCAGCAGGCAGGACTTGGGCTTCCAGATTTGTCTCTTGTTTGAGCTCCACCCATCATACCAGCAGGAATTTAGTAGCAAAGTGACAGTTTTAGCACAAGTAGGAGGTCTGCTACCCATTTCAGCACATGCAAGGAGCAAAGTTAAAGGCCCAACAGCTAAATTGCTTCTTTCAGGAAATATCATGGGTTTGAATGTTTGAATGAAGAGCATCTGCCAAATTCCGAACCAAACAATGACATTTTTTTCTGGAAAAATATGTTATACCGGCATTTTATGAGGCTTAAAAAAATATTTGGTAAAACACATCAGAATATAACACTGTAAAGGAGTAAACAGGCTTTGCTGATGAGAATACCAAGCCTGTTGAGGTTTATACCTTACAGTGTTTACTTCCCTACTGGAACAAAAAATAGGCAGGAGCATAAAACATTGCATATTACTTTAAGGCAAAGAGAACTCATTTTGTAAAAACAAAAGTCAGTTGGACAAATCTGACAATTATGCTATGCAACAAACCAGCTAATACAGATGAGAACATGGACCTGAATTCAAACTGAACTGAACATCAGCGGTAATTAGCCTTGCAATAATTTCAAGACTCCTCCATCACTTTACATTTCTAGGCTCTAGTCAGACCAAAATGCAGAGCTAATGGACAACAGCCTGTCCCTCACAGCTCACAGATGAGGGGTCTGTGACGGTGATGAGTATTCCTCTCAACCTGAGCTGTTAGCTTTAGAAAAGCCACTGTGCTGTGCACAGCAACGAACTGCTGTCAGCCTGCATCAGGCTGTATCAGCTGGGCAAGGGAGAGTTGACAGAGCCCCTCCTAAGAGAACTCCGATTGCTTACATTAAGCTGTAGCATTGCTGAAGTTAAGAATTCACTGGATTAAAAAGATACTACCCAGGGCTACATGTGTACCTTTCCATCTGCCCTAACAAAGAGATAGTACATGGAGATGCTTTCCAAGAAGGACAGAAGGACCTGAAATGTGAGCAGGGGCACACTCTCGATCCCTGCTTCTTTTTAAGGAAAAAAGCCATGTAAGGCTTTTTTCCTGCAGCAGATTTCAAGCCCCAGGTCATCCTCTGCTCATCTAAGCAGTGTGCTGGAGGAGGGGAGGGAATGATTGCTGCCCATGCTGCCATCCCACCTGCCTGGGAAGGGAGGTGAGCAGCTGTCGCCTCTGCTATGTGGGCAGCCTCTGACCTCCTACTTCCCTGCAACGGTGCAAAGGTCGGATCTCAGAAGGGTTCTGCGAAGGGCAGAAATGGCACGTGCAGACTCTATGTGTGTGGTGCTCATCATATGTGCTCTCCAGACACAGACCAGGATGTGTGGCAAGTCACTGCCTTGTCAGGAGAGCTGGGCACACCATGGTGCTCTTAGCTTCTGCCCCACAACCTTCTTTCCATGTGCTAACCTGTGCACGCTGGTTGGAAAGCAAAGGGGTGCTCATGAAACATCCAGTGGTTTAAACACATCACTGTCTAGCCTGACCTACAGAGCAGAATGTAAATATGCTCTCCGACTGTTCTAAGTTATATATTTCTTAAAGCAGATTCTTTGCTGATAAGCATTTGTTAGAGAAATGCAGCAGTGCTGAGATAACATAAAAATTGAAGTCTTATGATGAGGAGGAGCACAGACCAGATATGGGGCAGATGCAGAATTTTCTCTGATCTGGGTCAGAAGAGCATTTTTCCTCAGTGAGGAGTTACTGCAAATTCCACTCCCCTCAACTGTTAGGTAGCAAAGGATTGGGATGAGCAAAGGAGTTAATTTGCTTTGACTTAACTGGAACTACTCCATTTAGTCTGGTTTCAGGAACAAAACTCCACACATACCTATTCACAGCAGGAACTGTGCACAGGAAGAGCTAAACATATTAAGGAGTATCTGCCTGCCTGCATTAGCAAATGTCCCTATTAGGAGGGCTCAAATTGAGTTTTTGCTTCCTTTGTAAACAATAATGCACTTGGAAAATGAGGTGGTGTCTTTCGAACCTGCCACAGTGTGTGTACGTGACACTACGCTATATGCCACACAAGCAGGCAGTTCAGTGTGGAAAGGTATTCACAAGCCAGTCTTCACAAGGCTATTTTCCATATTGATGGAACTTGAACTTTCAGAGAAGGAGGAAGAGACTTCAAGACCTTGACAGACTGTTTCCCTTTGGTTTTCACCTGACAGAGATCTGAAATGGACTAAAAGATTTAAGCAATCCAGAACTGGGTTATGCAGAGAAACACTGTACCTATATTCACTGGATGTGTGAAACATTTATCTAGAAATTACAAACAAAAGCTGTGACCTTCCTTAAACCCTGTTCATTTGTGTGTCAGAGTAAATTTTATCCAAGTAGAAAGAGAGGGGTCCTGCCTAACTAGTCCCTGCGCTTCAGCTTTAGATTTCGTACTAAAACATAATTTGTAACATCATCGTGTGTGACAAAGCCATGCAGTTGCTGGGAAGCTTATAAAGAACACAATACAACTACTAAAAGTAAAGAAACAAAAAACTGCTGCATTTGAGCTTAGTTCAGCAAAACCAGCATAATACTTCCGATTTCCAGCTCAGCTGTTCATCCCTCCCTAATCCAAATAAGTAGCTATATTTGTGAGCTTTCTAAAAAAACTTTTCTCAGCAGCTGCAGATACACAAAAAGAATGGGATTAAAAAATAACCAGTAATTTGCAATCTGCAACTTCTAAAACCCTGCCTCGATTTGAAAGATGGCAATTGAAGAACTGTAGTACTCAAACTGATGTAAAACACATTTGTTATCAGATTTAATGATCTATTACATAGCAGATAAATAAAAATGGTTTAAATAGAATCGCACAGACACCATTTTAGCTGTGACATCAAAAGTATTTCACATGTTCAATCGTCTGTTATCAAGGCTCCTAATAATTTATAGACTGATAAGTAATAAATGTGATATGAAAGAAAACTGACAAAAGGGGGAAAATGTTGAAAGCCTTATGTGATGCACTACCGATTGACAGCTATGCTAGGAGACAAAAATACCATAAAAAGATTAAGCAATCTAAACCTTGCTGCACATCAAACTGAACCACTACCAGATCTACCAGAGCACTAGAAATTCCCATCCAACCTTTTTTTTTTTTTTTTTTTTGAGAAAAAAAGTGCTTCTAGTCCAGACAAATTCCTATTATTAGAAAGACTTTTTAAGTAAAACAGCGTGAAATTTGGATGAAACTCATCCAAAATGGAGAGGAAGCAAATGAGCATTAGATGAGCGTGAGCTGTTTCAACCCTTTTTGATGGGCCTACAGAAGTCTCTGTACAAGCAGGTAATTGGGCTTCATCTAATTGAATACGGATGTCTGCAGCTGAGCTGGTTGTCATGGCTCCCCCTGCAGTCACCAGAGAAAGACCAGTGCCTCTTGGGCATATTTATTCCCATCTTACAGAAAAGAATCCATGAGATGAACTGTGCCCTGCACAGTTTCTGGAGAAGCCAGGACGACACTGTGGAAAGCAGCTCAGGGGCTGGAGATTAATAGTCCTTCTCAGATCTCTCTCTGAGCAGCAGTGGGGACAAGAAGCGGTGTCCTAACTCTTCTATGGCACACTGAGCACATCTGAAATGGTGTTGAACTTCAGGTTTCTCAAGTGTGCCATCTCTGACAGGGATGGAGGACAGAAACCAGAGTAACTGAAGGCAGAGCAGGAAACAAGCATCTCCATGTCTCATTTCAGGGCTCTGACGTAAAACATACAGAAGCACTCTCCAAATACGGTGGGATTTTGGTTCATCTTCCTCAGACCCTAAGTGCTGTTTATTCAAAATAAAATACGTAACACAAATTCAGCCTATCAATCACGTCTCAAGGTCCTCTGACATGAATTGTTTACTTCTACAGGATATCTATTGGGGAACAACTGTATTTCTCCCCTTAGAAGTAAGGAGTAGGAAGGTTTCTTCTGAGCCATAGCTCCAATGAAACACATCCTAGATTTTGAGGAAGAAAATCACATTTGTTCACATCAGGTTAGTTCCTATTTCACTCTACAACATATGACACTATCAAAATATTTTTGCGCATTGTTACATGAAAAATAATGTATCTTTGTGCATTTCAGCAATATTTCTGCTTAGTTATTTTCAGTATTGTCTCTAGTACTGCACAGCTGTCACCTGTTCACTTTCAAACACTTCAACCTGTAAAATTTACTTTAAGTTCTTTTGCAGAGACTGGAAATGTGTGGAGGCAGACAGGGCCAGCACAGTGCTGTGATGGAAGGAAGAGTGTGAGAGAGGACATTGCTGTCCCAGTCCAGCTGAGCATCAGGAAGGTAACACACTACTTTCTGGAGACTGCTGCCAGTACAACGTGATGCATCTTGTAATTTTTAATGTAGTTTGGTTACAGACTTACTGTATGTATGTGAGTAGGCTTGTGCATCAAAATCGAAGTTGAATATCAATTTAAAAACCTAAATGCAGAGAATAGTAGCTCAATGTGAAAATAACAGATTAGTGTTTATATTAGCTTTGTAGTAGATATGATACTAGTAGCAGTAAACTCAGGAAAATGATTGAGCAGTCTTTAGGAAAAAACACGATTGCACATACACAGCTACACTTCAGAGTACAAGGAAAATAAAACTCAAGGCTAAACCTGGAGAGAAGATACTGAGTTGCCTTGTAACATGGCTTGACACATAGGATTTGACTCAGTGGATGATAGACCAACTTGCCTGTGGGCTTTGAGTGACTTTGTGCCAAAATTAGTAGACTTCCCAGTGAGAGCTTACATGGAACTATCACCAAGGGAAATTAGATGGAGGGAGAAAAGCAAAAAATATGTGTTAATTGTTGCTAAAGCAATAAGTTTATTCATTCTGATCTGGTCTACTTAAAACAAAAGTAGCCTGATCCTTTTTTTAGGGTACAAGAAAGCTGTGAGCATCCTTCTTTAGATCTCTGCGTGTATGAGTGATTACATGCTGCCTGCACTCGAGATTAACAAGGGTGCACCTTGTATATTTATTCTCCCTTAGAAGAGTAGGATGTTTCTTACTTTAGCCATGAGAACTACTAGATAAAAGACAAATATTTAGACCTGGAATAGAAGAGAAAAATATCCAAAAGAGATATTGCAGAGCTCAGCTTTCACTGTAGCCCTTCATACTTTCTTCCAACACTTCCTACACTCACTGTCAGGCTACTGTACCCAAGCTACCATAGATGATGTGCTCCTCCATTACTGAACAAAATCTAAAAGGCATTCATCAGTATTCAGTACAGTGTGGAGAATAAAGATGTGTCTAGCAGCTCATATAGTCACCTAGCTAAAACTGGCATCATTATTTTCTTTCTGTAGTGCAACATCTAACTGTCTGGATAAAGAGATCCATCCAAGCAGGCTGGAGGTTGCTGGTCAGTGCTACTTAGCAATGGAAGGAAGAGATGACTACAGTCCCCGGACAAGAGCTGAGATCTAATGCTGGCTTGGCCAGTGACCTCCTGGGTAACCTTGAAAAAGTCACTTCACCTCTCAGTGCTTTCATCTGTGTCTGTTTTGCTCGACTGCTTCTTCTGTGCAAGCACACTGCCTATTAAGGACTCGGCGTGGCCACCAGCTCCTATTGCTAACAGAAATGCAGAAAGAAAAAAAAAAAACGTAACAAAACAACTTTGCAATGAACTATGTAACTATGTTGGCAATTTATCAAAAATCTATTATCCAGTAAAAACTTCAGTGTTAACTTTTTTCCCCAGTGTGTTCAAAGCACAGATACTAGCAATATGTTAATAGTATGCAGTATCTAATTTAAAAGGCAACTGTATCATTATTTTCCACAAGGCCCCAAACTCCTAACCAAGCAGTGCTAACCATCTATTGAACTTTGAGCATGGTAGGACTGCTGTCCTGGTTTGAGTTAGAACAGAACTAATTTTGTTCAGTGATTTTACTTTTCTGGTTGATCTCTTCTAAGTAACCGCACTTTCAGTGGCATATTTTTGCAGACAGTATCTGCTTCTACTTCTGTAAGTGCTAACACTCAATGTTCACAGTTATTACCAACGACTAGTACGCAGAAAGTCTCTCGCTTGTACTTGCAACTAGAGAGCAAGGCCACTGCTGGGTCTTGTGTACCATGCTGGGGGTGCAGAAAGTGAAAGGCTGAACCTGCAGGGAGGAGCGGACAGGGCAGGTGACCCCAAACTGACCAACAAGGTATTCCAGCCCATATACATCGTATTCAGTATAAAGCTGAGGGATCAGGAGGGTCAAGCTCTCTTCTTCAAAGGCCTGTGTCCAAGGAGGACTCTGTCCACTCTGCCTTTGATCCCAATCTGTGCATTTCTGAATTCAGTCCCAGAATCCCACTCCTGAATCTGATTCTTATCTCCCGCTGAGTCCAGTCTGGGATCTCCTCAGTGCCTGCTCCACAGCATCAGTGGTGATGGTGACATAATTGCCATTAGGGTGGATGAGCTCTCTATTGATTTTGTATATATTTGTATAAGTTTCATTTTATTGCTTTCATTAAAGCTGTTTTAGTTTTCTTTTCCAGTCCGTAAGTCTCTCTCCCTTATTCCTTTTGTCTTCCCCTTGGGGAAGAGAGAGGGAATAACAGAGAACGATCCGTCATTCTTCTAGTGACCAGAGCAGCCCTAACCCTTGACAACTGTATAAAACAGGCACAGAGACACAGCAACCTCTCCAAAGCTTTCATGTGACAAGGTCAAATTTCTGCTTGGTTTCCCAAGACTTTCTCAGCAAGCAGACCATCAGGAGGTACCATGCCGGAGAATAACAGCAACATTCTTACTACTAAGATCTTCTTTGCTTTTGTAAACAGATGATTGCTTTGACATTTAATTACCTATCTTGAAGAGATCCTAAATTATGAACACTGCCTGCATAAACACTCGTTTTATCACTTTTTCATTAGCAGACTCAATTCTACTCCCATAACAGCTCTCAAATACCGGTTTGTTCAAAACCAAGCCTTATGGCATCTGGCCTCCTTCCACCCTGCATGTGAAATGAAACACAAGGTATCTCCACATCAAGATGCCCTCGGCAGAGGGGGCCCACTCGTGACAGCCTCTGCAGGAGCTCCCTACAAAGTCGCTGCAAAGTATGTGAGGAAAACCACGCGGTGTTTTCAGATCCTTTCTGTTTTGATATCTGAGTGTTATGGGATGATTTTTTAAAATTCTTCTCTTCACTGCTATGCAACCTGAATAACAACTGCTTGTGTTCTCTGTAGTCTCTTAGGGTTGTATCTGAAACATCCAAACTCTGAAGGACAGCATAATTAATAATGAACCGTTCATGAGATGGTGAAAACGAGAACAAAGAATGATGTTCAGGGGATGGGTGAAAGCCACTACGTGTGACAATGTATGACTTAGGAGTGGAAGATGGGATTGACACAGGAAAAGAAATGTTTGAGGCCAAGAAAACAGTAACCAAGGAACTCAGCATGTTTTCTGCAAACAAGGCAGAAAAGGGCTCAGCTCTGCATCCGTGGGAACCTTGCTGTGGCTGTGAGACCACAGAGATGTCCCAGGAAGTGGAGGGAAATTGAGGGACACCGAGCATTACCCTTGAAGAGCAAGCTCTATCAAAGCTGCTTCTTACTCTCCATTTCCATATCACTTCCTTCCTCCCTGCACCAGGTACAAGGTCCACCTCCCCCAGCCCTGCAAGCTCCAGCAAATGCCCTGCTGTGGTAGCAGATCACCCACACTCCTTCAAACCCAACAGGGAATATAACAGTTCTTTCTCTGAGCTGAGCTCTACCGGCACAACCCAAACCCTGCTGCCTCCTGCTGCTCCAGCCCCTATGGATTATGAGAAAATTTGGTAATTATGGATTTGAAAGAAAATAAAATTTTCAGAACTGTGCATCATTAAAAAACTCACCGCAAAAAGAGCAGGCAAGGGAAGCAGGCTCCCAGCACCGCAATTTCTAATCCCCCTGCAGTTCTCACTCTTTAGATAAAACTTTCAGAGACTCCTTCAACTCTGAACAGTTTTGGTAATTCAAGTCGTAACTCTAGGAGTAGCTTTAGCAACTTAAACCCCTCATTACACATGATTAAATATGAACGTATTCCTACTGCAAAGATAACAGACAGTATCTATCCTCTTCTTTAAAGACATGACAAAGTATGTTAGCCAAATTTGATGGTCAAAGAAATATCCTTCTGAAGGCAACAATATCACTAATATCTGTGTTTGCTTCCTCCCTCCACATTTTACCCTAATTTCTGTAAGGGGTCATCTATTTCTTTACCATTCTTGACAGGAGGCATTTAGATAATATACCCTAATTTATTCTAAGGGGATAAGGGCCTGGGGTTTTGGTTTGGGTTTTGTTTGTTTTTACAGATACTTAAAAAGCCCTGTAATAAGAGAGCTATATCACATATTAAAACATAACACCTCTGTCCTTCAACTGCACTAAAGCAGGAGTCAGCTGCTGCATACTCAGAGCCAATATAAAAAAGATGGTAGAAATTGAACAAGGCCACCACCAAAATACCCATTTCAGCAGAAAACAAGCAAACGAACAAACAAACCAACCAGAAGGCCCTGATAGGCCCCAAAATTATGCTATACACTTCACAAGGGAAGGTCGCCCAAAAGGCAAAGTCTGAAAAATGTGTAGAAAAGATGTAGAGAAGATTCAGTGAACAAAGCTGAAATGACTGCCCAGTAGATTTGAGGGGAAGATGACACTTGCTGTCTCATCTGCTCCCATGGGCTTCTACACCTCTGCAGAGCGCCTTGCAACAGGAGAGGATTCTACACCGGGACAGGGGCATCTGTTTGCCTGTGCACAGATCACACTACACCCAGATAACATTACAGGCGTGATGCTGCAGGTATAGAAAGTAACGCTATGGGGTAAGAGTACCAAATATCAGTTTACTGAGGTTATGCTTTTAACAAAAGCATCCATGAATTCCCATCCATGCCCCATAACTAAATACTGGAAAGGAACAACCTGTTTTTCATGGTACCTTTAAATACCATCTGCTTAAATATCTTCAGAAAGTTTGAACCACACATCATGTAGGACCTATAATTTCTCTATATTCTCTTAAATGAAGAGTAAAATTGCTGAAAAAGCCTAGTAACATTTCTGTTGTTTCAGTGAAAAAGTGCATTGGAAATTAAAGTGTCAAAATGCAAGGGAAAAAAAAAAAAAAGTTACAGAAATTAACTAGTAAGTCCAAGTAGTTCACAAAACAATTCCTTTTCATGCCCCCACCATCTATGGACACCCAGTTCATGGACCAGACTATGCGGAAAGTAAAACTGATCAGAAACTGTATTGCAAAGCCTGGCAGTACAGGCCTTCATCTAAATCCATCAGAAATGCCTCATTTTTCAAATGCCAAATGATACAGTGAAACAGTGCAACAACTTTGGGGCTCCTACACTACATAATGCCACGGACCATGAAACCATCAATATGTATGATACTCCAGAGGACTCTGAGATTGAAAGAAAAATTGTATGTTAGAAAAGAAACACAACTCTTTACTGTACATCATTTCATTAGTATACACTAGAAAAATCCTGACTGCTTCTGTTTCAAATGACTTTGTGCAGAGAAGTCAGGTCAGGCAACAGCATTCCACATCTGTACAGTATCACCAGGTTTTTGCCCCAAATAATAGAGGTGAAAAGGTGAATGATGGAGCAAGTCTGGACTGCTACACCAATTAAGTTGATCTTAAAAAGGAATCCAAAACAACAGCATAAGCTCGGATACTACAAAGCATCCTTTTCAGAGGTATTTCATTACGCTTGGCTTTCTTCCTGGGCTGCAGTCCAGAAATACCAGCACTGCCTTATTTTTTTTTCCAAGAAATAAGTTGCTTGAATAATGTGCACCTTGTGCACCACATTGGAACAGATGATCTTTCATCGTCTTAATTTTTTTTCCATTCTGATCTTTCTTCCGTGAGTTATATGGGAACATTTTTCCAATTTTTATCAGAAGCCTAAAAGCCAAACCTGTGAATTACAAACAAAATTCACACAAAAGGAAGGAAGACTTTTTTTCAGTAGTTCTTTTTTCACTCTAAGGATCCCAGATCACTTTATGATGTGTACCAAGGAGTGTACAAAACCCCAAAGGTTACCGCAGCCCCACTGCGCAATGACAACAGAAAAGCCCAGCCTCTACTGAAGCTCAGCTTGGGAATCATCCCTGTCCCTGTGGGGAAGGCAGGACAGAGACACTGAAGGAAAACCCCTACTCCCATAAAGACTTCACAGATCTTTTAGATAAAAGTGCACCTAAATACTTTAAAAGTACTCCTTTGATGTGCTCTTTGACTACTTCCCTATCCCAGAGGGAATTAGTCATGCCTTTTAATTCCTATCACCAAATTCAGCACCTCTGATCTTGTCTGAGGTGGTGTCTATGACTTTGTGACTCAGACTCGTGACAGTTTAGTACATAGCTGCCTCTTTATCAGCAGTGGACCATCTAGATGATGCTGTTGCATGTTGCTTCTTAGATGATATAAAAGGAAAGTCCCTACCACTTCTAGCCTCCAAACAACACAGTTACTTGGGAACCTTTCATCCTACCTTGCCAGGCAGATTACAGTATTTGAAAGGTACTTGCAATTTTAACCTCAGCTATAATCTCTGCTTCACAAGGGATAACCAAAGGAGACCATGACATTTTCATGACACTGGCCACCGATTCCGCTGCAGTTCTGGATGTATCTGCTGCAGCTCTGAAGGCAAGTTTAGACACACTTCAGCTGCAAAGCACAGCTGCACCTGCTGGCTGCCCAAAGAGGGGTCACCTTGTTCTGTATTCACTTAATCACAGAACAACCTGCGACTATGGGTGCAGACTGACGTCTGGCCACAGAGTGGACTTAGCAGCTCTGAGCTGCAAGGGCAGCCAGCCACGTGTTTCTTCATGCCTCAGAGCTGTCTTTACACAGCCACTACTGTCATCGCCCTCAGCAAATTTTTCAGCCAGATAATGTTCATCAGTCTGGTTCACTGGTGTGCCTGCAAACTGGGAAAGAGCAGAGGTTCTTGCGGTAATCATGGTGCGCTTCAGCTATTGTTGCCTTTCATCTCCATAGCACTTTACAGCTTTTAAATATTATATTCATGCTAGGTCATAAATGTTGAATGCTACCTCTGCTACTTAAACAGCAATTTAAGAGAGCAGCCTGAAGTACTATGTCTCATAAAAATGAAGCTTGCAATGGAAGAGAAGGAAAAACACTGCAAGCTGTAATCGCTCTGCAAAAACAATGCTGGGGGATATATAATTCAACATGACACTTGAAGTTCTTGCTATGGAGCATTTGATCATAACAGAAAAAATGTGATTTTTAAGTTCTATTTTCACATCACTGCACTACACATCCTGTCAGAACAAACGGTGCACTAACTTAAATAACAAATATTTTATTTTCACAGCCAAAATATTTCCATTCCAAGAGCAACTGTAAAAATAGAGCTACTGAAAGTGAGTGTTACTGTGAGAATATTGTATCATAATTGAAAATTTTTATCTCAGGAGAGGGCAGTATGAAGTTATTACATCTCGTTAAGCCAGAACAAAACAATAGGAAAAGACTAACCTTTCTGTCCCACCTTGAGTTTCAATATCATCTGTTACTCAAGGCTCAGTGATACAAATTGAAAGGAAACCACATATACTAAGATGTCACTCCACTAGGGATAGCCCTAGTGTCCTAAAAAACACAGCAGCATGGCAGCTGCAGGTAAGGAACAGAGAAGTGACCATGCCTGTGGGGTGACTTTTGGGGTCACCATGAAATCCAACCATGTGGCCAAATGCTTTTCAAACCAAGGGGTGGCAAAAGAGGTCTTTTCACCAGCACCAGGTTATAGATATTCTCCTACCATAAAGAACGGGAGCCAGCAGGTGAATGAAATCACTGTATTTTATAGTACAGCAGTGGTAACGAAAGAGCTGGAAAGCAGAAAATGTTGTTTTCTATGCAGGAAAAGGGAAATGCACCTTTGTCAATTATGAATTGGAGCCCAGAGAGCAAAAGGATATATACAGAGTGTGTACATGAGATGTGCAACACTCCAAGAGACAGCCTCTTCCTCCAACGCGAGAGACCAGGGGAAGACCGCATGGTTTTCTCAAGGGCTGGGAGCCCACAAGAAGCCTTTGGGGCAGCGCTACCTACACCCTCCTGTAACATCTATAACCTTTCCCGTTGCGCAGAGGAGTGCTTTGACCTCAGTCACACAGCACCCATGCCACAATGGGGCCTCGTGCTGTCATCACGCCACGCTACACCACCACATCGTGCCATGCTGTCACCCCATGCTAGACCGCCTCACCAGCTGTACAGTGCAAAGGGCCGGTGCTTTTTGTGGGGAACTCCAGGCTCCCGTTTGGGGAGCTAGGAGCACGTTTCCATCACCGCTGGCATGGACTGGGAGACACCCGACCTAGCCCCCCTAAGCCGCATAACCCTCAGTTTTGTGAGATCCGGAATATCCCGACTCCCCCGACTCCGCCGCTCCCCGCGCCCGACGCCCGTTTCCCGCCAGAGGCCACGGGCGGGCC
>JAAGNO010007691.1:0-28239 GCA_033439905.1 Ceryle rudis | reverse complement strand
ATGCCTGGGAGGACGGGCGCGCCTCTGTGAGACGGAGCAACGCTGGCGGAGGTTTCGCCGAAGCGCGGGTGGCAAAGCTTTGCTGTGGATGGGAGGGTAAGTCTTGGCCGAAAGTCTGTTGAAATCTTCCCCTGACGATCCGATATTCAAGCTCTCGGTTCCACCCGCTGCAGGTTTTGTTTTCTCTTCAGACTTTGTAAATCTCTAGGAAGCGAATTGGATAAAAAGGTTCCTAAAAGCTGTCATCTTGGTGCCAACTGTGTTTTGGTCTGCCATGTCCACTACTTATTCGCCAGATGGGCACCGAGTTTTAGATTGTCTATAACAGTACTATTTGTCAAGTTCGTACATTTGTCAAGTTCCGTATTTCTTAGGTGTAAATGTTATTTTGTGGTTTGATCCTGGGGACTTACCTTTATGTGAAGAGCAGTGACTGACCTGATGTGATTGCATGGGTGTCCAGACCTACATTAAACAAGAATTTTCAATGCTTGTTTTATTGTTTCCCTGGATTTTTAGCAACTGTTTATGGTACTTACTTTTTAATATATTTAGGGCGGAAATTAAATGTCACTCAGTTTTGAGTAACTAAACCTCTCGGAGGCTTTCCTCGCTGTTCACATAGGGACTGTAGGTTCCATCTCTTCCAGATACAGAATAATACCAATCTTGTCTTTTGAGTACATATTTCTTTCTTTGCGGTCAGTAAACTAGGGAGAATGAATTAATTCTTGCATTAGCTCTTGATAACTGCAGCAAGGACAGAATACTCTTTAAATGAAGGCTTACTCTTGAGATTCATATTATTCTAGTATACAGTCTTACTTGTCTGAAAAGCTGTCACCTTGTCCCCATGAAATAGTGTGATAGCTTTTTCAACAGCATGACTCATAATCCTAAATACAGGAATGAATTTTGACTTAGTGCAGTGTAAGTGCTTTATCTCAGCGAAGTCTTGCATATGGAAAATTGCAAGTAGGGTGGAGGGAAGATCTGGTATTCTCTGTGTTAATCTTTCTCCTCAGGACAGTGTTCAAAGTTGTTTGCAGGCTAGAGGTGCATCTTTACTCCCAAATCAATGAGATGATCTCAGTTCTTTCAAAATACTTCTGCCATTTCATAATTGACTGAGAAGCTTTCAAAAAAAAGGAGGAACCAGTTAGTTCTTGTTATTTATTATTGAAACCCTTTTGCCTGGGGACACTGGCTCCAATTTAGTCTAAATAGGTGATTTACCTTTTTAATTCTTCATCTCTGTGTAAAGACTGTGTATTCTTTGTGAGAAACTTCTTACTGCGACACCCACAGTTCACATAGTGACTGGTGGCTGTTCCAAGCCTACTGGTAGGAAAAAAACCTTCACCTTTTTTTCTGCTGGGTGGTGGCTGGCTTTGTTACATATAGGGTAACTTTCACTACTGCTTTCTACTCTTTATCTGTATAAGATGATGTAGGGAACAGTTTACTCTTAAAGTGGCCCGAGGAGCAGTATGTTTAGCAAAAGGAATGGCTGTTCTTCGTAATTCAACATATACAGACTGTTTTCTGTTGCTCGTATGTAGAATACAGATTTATTTTGTATGAACAGAATAAGGATTAAATAAGAACATATGCTTCCTCTTTTCTGGGTGATAAATCCATCTTGCTGTCCAGGAGGAAGGCAGCTTATACAGCCTGGACTGAAAAGATGCTGAAAGTCGAAGTGACTGAACATTGCATATAAGAAGATCATGTTGTTTAAGCTCCCAAAACTAAACTGCCTAAAACTTAGGAAGCAGCCAGCAGCACTGGGTACAAATCATCTAAAATCCTTAATCTGCCTCATAAAATAGAATCTGACAAAATAATGAAGTGTTCTGAATTCCTAAAATTAATTAGAATAAAGACAATTGCTCTCCCATTTTAAGTCCTCTCTCTCCAACCAGATTCCCTTCCTTTCTCTTGTTTTGTTTTTTTTTTCTTTTTAAAAAAGAAGGCTTTATACCATTAGCTTCTGTGTTTGAGATAATATGTAGAATTTTATTAGCACCACTTATTTCACTTCAAGTTTGATTTTTTTTTTTTAATTTATTTATTTCATTTGCAAGGTTATGCTTTGACATTGTGTGTCACTGTCATCAAAGTTCACCCCGATTTTGCTTCTGTTTAATAAAATAATATAGTATGCAGTTTTCTTCCTCATTTTGGCTTTAAAATTTTAATAGAACTTCAGGAGCAGTTGGCATTAACTGCTCTTCACTGATACACTAACTTGATTATTAGCTATGTGGTAGGTAGGCATTTTGAAGGCTTATGTGAATGCAGTGTTCGTGTTTTGAGCAGACTGGGATCTAAAGAAGACTGTGTTGGTGTTTCCTGAGATAATGGGAGAATTAGTTCATTTCTTTTTGATCAGAGAGGGAGATTTGGTGGTAAACATTACTTTTATGGTTATTTGCCAACACATCGTCTGACTTAGTCTACGCTTAGTCTCTTAAATAGTGGAAAGAAATACAATATGATAAATAACAAAAAACCCAAGTTCTAATAGTATTTCCATTTATGTCACATTATTCCCAAAGTATCTGCAGAACTCTTCTGCTTAGCTTGGTTTGGAACCAGGGCGGTACTCCAGCAGCAGCTCTTGGTAACAAACATCGGAAGCATCTGCTGAAGGAAATGAACATGCTGCATAGTGCAATTCAGCTGGGAATCTGATGAGTGGAAACTTATTCAGGAATCAAGCAGTTTTGCTATTACTGTATTTTCAATTTCAAAAAAATTGTAACTGATTGGAGTGGAATAAGGTCATCCTTTATTCCTCTTTATTTTTTCTGAGTTAGTATTTATGGATCTTTGCCTTTCATAAAGCACATATACACATGCACTTGAACAAATGGAAAAAAAAAAAAAGAAAACAACAAACCCAAAAAATACTTTGTCTTCCATACTTCAGAAGAAAAAGTGAAATTTTGTACTTGCCTCTCTGTGTATGCGTGCTCACTCAAAACCTCTTGTTTTCCTCTTTTACCCTCCTCTTACGGGCATGCATTATTGAAATTGTAAAGGCTTCGTTATCTGGTTTCCTTTCATTTCTTGAAGAGCCCAGCCTTATAATGTAATGAAGTATAACTGCTGTGAGGAATATGTCTCATTCAGATCATTTTGACAGTGGCTTGATTTCCATCACTTCTGATCGCATGTTATTTGACTGTTTCTCTGTTGTTTATGTGAGCTGATAACTCGCATACTGCCACTCATGGCTACAAAGAGAAAGTGACTAGAATTTCATATGAACTTCTTACATCAGTTCAGTGAAGGTTTTGGATATTGAGATAGGTTCTTTTAATTGGATGGCATTTGAGGGTGAGCCACCATAAAGATGGAGAATTGGTGACACAAGTGCTGCACAGCCTCCCACGTGTGAGGCAGCGGCTTTTTGTGACAAAACAAACTTATTCTTGTATTCAACCTGGAATAGTGTGGCTGCCTTGAGTTTAATTTGTGGGGTTTTGTTCTTGCCTTCCAACAAGGAGAAGTTTTGTCTGCTTTAATTGGGTGGATCCTTCAGGCCCATGGTCTGTGCATGCATGCAGGCTGGGATGTAGCTCCTCTGAGGAACTTTTTCTAAAACTATGGCATTTTTATGTCTGTGGCAGCCTGTGTACTAGGGGGAGACACTGCAATGAAAGAACAGAGAAGAGAAAATTAGTTTGTGGGACAGGGATTCCCTCTTAAAGTATTCTAGTAGCAAAGTCCTGTTTGTGAGGAAAGCTTAAGTCAATGCTGTGATTCGTTTGATTTATTATTTATGGTTTGTCTGAGTTAAGAATCTTGTGATCCTGGCTCTTTGAGTCTCACAAGGTCCTCTTATTCCTGTTAAGCTAACTGTATTTCTTATATCCCACAGGCATTCCAAACTGTTTAACCTTGATTATTAGTCTAACCTACTGGTGTTTGTCTTACTGATTTTTATGTCCCAATAAAAAGCCTGTAATCTTTGAAAGCTATCAACCAACTTTTTTTGACCTTGTTCTTTACACAAAAGGATTTTCACTGGTTACAAGTAGCAGGCAGAACCTGATTTTACTTTTATCAGTTGTTGTGTATGCTTCCTGTAGTTTGTTGCATTTCTCTGTTTATAAAGTCTTGCCATATAATGTATTGCTTGTGGTTATGTTTCCTTAGAATAGTTTTATAACTAAAATCTTTTCTTCACTCTTGTTAAGAGTTAGGTAATGAAGGTTATTGTTGGTACTTTGGCTATTCTTCCCTTCCCTGGGAAACAGACAAGTCATACGTGCACTGAGACTGGTACACCATTTATATTAACCTGTATTGAGGTCCTAGCAAAGCATTTTCAGATAGCTACTAATTAGGTAGTAGATGGCGTATTTGGAAAAATTTCTTCACTAAAAGGGCTGTAAAGCACTGGAACAGGATTTCCCAGGGAAATGATTGAGTCACCATCCCTGGAGGTATTTAAAAGATGTGCAGGCCTGGTGCTTGGGGACATGGTTTAGTGGTGAACTTGGCAGTGTTAGGTTTATGGTTGGACTTGATCTTAAAAGTCTTTTCCAACCTAAATGGTTCTATGATTCTAAGTTGTCATAAAAGGTATGGTACAAGCTTTAGTGAATTATCATTCCTGCCAAAGGTTATATTTTGTGATGATTTTTGGACATGTGACATCTCAAGATACTGAACCTTTGGATTCTACTACAGTATGTCAGTCCTCTTGTCTGCAAAATGTGTGACTAAAGTGGATTAACACGTTCTTACATAAGATCCTTGTTAGTACAAAGGTATCTGCATATATTCACTTAGGCAGTAGTTCTCTTTGGTTTAAAATGCTGTGTCTTATCCTGCTCTTTTGTTGCTGTTGTTCCCTTACTTGCTTTCTCTGTGTATTTGTTCCTTTTCTGCAGAAGACTAATACAGTATGCATGTGATAAACCTGGAAAATAATTTCAGGTACTAAGGACCCTCATAACCAAACTTGTATTGTCTCTGCTATTATAACTTTTTTTTTTTTTTTTAAATGAAGTATAAAATATGTTTTGATTGAAGATGGGTCTATCTGAAATGTTTCATTACTTACATGAAACTTGTCTATATACGATACATGAGTTAAGATACATAACTCCTTTATTCAGTAAATTTGATTAACTGAATTTGATTCATAGCCAAAATCTTTGAACAGATCATCTACCTCCTAACTAGCTTTTAAGTAACTTCCACAAGTTTTTCTTGATAGGTCCTGTTCAAGTACAGTTTGTGCAATAATTTCATTTTCTATGTTGTAGATGAAGAAGAGTGAAAATCATAGCTTTAAATTGCTCTCGAGAAACTTTCGTGCTGTACCATTAGAGCTCTGTCTCGGACATACCAATTCATAACTTTTTCTGAAAAGCTTGTTTAAAAATAACAAACCCAAACCCTAGAATAATTGTACAGACTGTTTTTAACCAGGTTTGATGTTGTTTATTCATGTTATACAAGACATTGTAACATGATTGTATTAAATGCTGAATGAAACTGTTTGCATGACCTAACTGTAGAATGAGAGTCCCAATCTGGTTCAGTCCACTGTCATGTGAAGGCTATTTCTGCCTATAAGAAATGCTTTCAGTACTAATGCCTTTAAAATATTACTCCAAGTAACATAAACCATGAAATAATTTCCTTCTCATGATTTTGGTTTGAATTGCCCATTTCTGTCTAGACACAGTTAAAGCTTGCTGACTGTAAAGTAAAATACCAATAGATACAGAAAGCATAGAATCTGTCTACAAGTATTCAGCAAACAGTGGCAACCAGATCTTTGTTATCTTCTTAGAATTAGTTTTATTTCCATCTTGATTTTGGTATGAATTGCACATTAAAAGAGGCCTCCTTTTCCTAAAAAGTATATATAGTATTAACTTGCCATGTCTTTTTTTTTTTGCTTGGGTGTTTATCTAATCTTGGAATATCTGAGCCACCTGGCAAATGAACTTTCCCCCTGAAAAAAAGAGAAACGAAGCAGACTATTTCCTGCCTAGGAAAAACCTGAAATATTCTCAGCATTGAAACTTTCACATGTATTTGGCAAGCGCCTGCAGTGAAGTTGAAGGAGCTTGACAACAATTTTCTCTATAGGTAGTAATACATTATGCAGATAGAAACTTTGTTAGCTACTTCATGCATACAAGCACACACACACTGGGGGTGGTGAGGGGGGGAATATGACTACAACAAATGACACCAAAAACAAACACAGGAAAGGGATGTGGAACGCTCTGTATGGGGGGGCAGGAAGACACAAAGATGTCTCATTCTTTGCCACTCAGACTTTGGCCTAGGTTGTACAGGGTATTTGACCAGATTATTAAAGCTACGTTATTCCAATCAGTTCCTTAGCACATTCATTTGGTTTTGTAAGTTCTTGTAAAAATAAACAGTTTCCTTCCCTGTATTTCTTCTTATCAAGTGGAGTTTCTCAGTCATTATTATTGATTTTCCAACAACACGGTGAAATGCAGTATCATTCTGTTTATGGTTATATCTATTTGTGTTATGCAGCTGCTTTTCTGTTACTAGAATGGAAAAAAAGCATTCAGGAGGAGAATGCTGCAAATGCTTCCAGTTTTTCTACTCAAGCTAACAGCTATTTTACTATAGATAAAATCAACCCGTTCTGAATAGTTAATCTAGTTTTAAGAGCCTGTAATCAAGTTAAAGCATATCCATAACATATTAATTTAAAATAATAAAAAAAAGATTGTTATTTCTAATAGATATTTTCTTAGATACTGGTTGAATTTATTTGCAAATCAGTTCTAGACAAAAGATATTTTTCTCTGAGATCATAGCTTCTCTTGAAAGAGAAATATAAACTGTACGCCTTATAGATAGTAATCTGTAGCTCTTAGAATGCTTTCCTAGATATTTTCTGTAAATTGGCAGTCATCTATTCAAGGGATTTGATAATCAATAAAATAAAAAGTTCTGACTTTTAAAATTGCATGAGAAATGAAACCAAGTTGCAGGAGCATTTAACAAAGCAACTTGACAAAGGGCTTAATCTACATCTCAGTAGTTTGAGGCTTCTTGGGAAGCTTATCGATTTCACTTTTATGGCTCCAGTTGTTAAACTTTGAGTCTCTGAAGTGAGTCTCCTGGGGTTCTGGATTGGTAATCTTGTAGAACGATGCATGATTCCTTTGAGGAAAAGGTTATAGTAACTTTCATCTAACCCGTGTTACCAAAATTATCACCAAGATAAGTTAAAGAATATTTCATGGATCAAGGAAGAGGTTCAGATTGGCTGATGATTAAGGTTTTGGTCTTTCTGCTGGAGTCCATTACAAAATGCTGCCTACTAGCAGCTGAGATGAAGTTCTGTGAAAATAGCACTTGTCCACTGGAAGTTTGGAACTTTAGTACACTGGCTGATCCATGCTGGCTGCTGAACATACAGTGAGTAAGCAGTTGCTGCAATGCTATGGGTATGCTACCAGCAGCCCTTCTGGGTGCCACTGGCCTGTGGTGAAAGGCATAGATTTTTGTAATGATGTAGCGAGAGTTTAAGTGCAGTGGGTAAAGTTCTGTACTGGTGTAAAAGGCATATTGCTGTTTACTTAAGCTCTTTTTGAGTTGATGCTATTTAAACCTCTGGCTCTGTATATTGAAACTAGTACAATGAGACCCAAGTGTGTACTTAAACTTTCCTTTGAGGGCTGTACTGGCTGATACAGAGCAAAAGCTTGTAACAGGTTTAGCTTCTGTTCAGCTTCTATTAAAGTCCTTGTACCTTGATTCATTTCCTGACGTAGTAGTTTCCATACGTACTGGTTGCATAGCTTGTGCACCATATAATGTTACAGAAGAATGCCTGTATCGATTAAAACATTTCTAAGAACACTTTCTTACATACTGAGATATTGGCATGCATTTGGCCACATGTAGAGCAGAGAAAACAGTGAGTTTTATAAATGGAAAAAAAGATACCTTTATAAAAAGCACTACTTGAAAAATAGTATTATAATTATTTAAATGTGGGGAAAACTCTTCTATGTAAACTTTGCATTTCTTAGACCTTAAATGGGGAGTTAGATGGAGGTCTGAAGAGTCTATAATTTATCATAATTTGGGGTTTAAAAAAAAATGTAAATCAATCAGCAAGAGGCTTTTTTGCCTACTTTGAAGTGTGAGTATTCTACATCCTGTGTACGTGAAAAACGTGATTTTTCTTTTCCCGTTCAGCATTAGTACTCTTTTGTTAGCATTGTCTTGGTCTCTATTCAGACTGTTGCTTGTACCTTAAGTCTTGTTCTACCCTTGAGTATTGTTGCAGTTGAATATGACAAACTTGAAATCTGTTGCCCAGCTGTTAATCTGGTACTTCAAGATATGATGTTTAGAATACTCCATGTACCTCAGTGGTCTTATAACACTGTTTTATAATTTGTAGTACCTTATGCTAATGAAATTTTCTCTGCACTGATCGGGGGTAATTACCACTAGCATTTGGTGGTGCTTTTATATGGGAATGTCATTAGTCTTCCAAGACTGCAGTGAGATGGTTTGTGTCCTCATACCATTCTATTGCCCCCATACCAGTCTCTCCCCATTTCTCAGCAGTGCATTTATGTGGCTGTGCAGTGAACTGGCTGACAGACTCTTGTGTCTGTAAATGGCCTTCTGGCATTTGACTGTTCATGTTTCAGAATGACAGTGTTCCCAAGCTGTCTTTACCTTTTAGACACATAGGCTGGGGAAGAAGGTTGGAGAGGGATAAAGATGCTGCTTTCAGTGACAGTGCTGGCTTGGGGTGTATGAACATCAGCGTAATTTAGAAGATTGTGTTCCTATTGCTTCTTAACTCTCTGCTAGCCTAATATTTTAATATTGGGTAATGCTCTATCCCGTAGGTCAAATGGCTCCAGTTTTTATCTAGCAAATTACTGTTGTTGTTCTTCCAAAAAGACTTACTCTGTATAAGTACTATCAATACACATTTTTGGTTGTTTATCCAAAAAAAAAAAAATCCTTCTCACTGTATAAATTCTTGATACACAACCCCAATTTCATGCTGTTGATTTGGGTGTGTATTATGGAAAGAGATTTTTAATGAAGGTATACTCCTGCCCTTTCACAAGCTATGGAGTATTTTTAAATATGCCACCCACTTTATTCTTTAAATAACGGAAATTTGACATTTCATTTAAAAGGCTGCTGATGCAGCATTGTAGTTTGGCAGAAATTACTCTAGGAACTTTATATTGCTCAATGTGTTCACCTTCCATGTACTATGAGGATCAAGCCTGTTGCTCAGGACAAAAATCCTAGTCCAGTCCACAAAAATGCAGGAGTAAGACCTTTTCATTGTTTATTTTGTTCTGACCAGCTCTGTCATTCTTGCATTTGACAAATGGAAGAAGAAATCTGTCAAATCTTATTAGTATTATTAGTATACTGGTTTTTTTGTTTTGTTTTTGTGCGATTTTTTTTTTTTTTTTTTTTTTTTTTTTGTGCTGTTATATTCTCTCTTGGCTTGTGTGTGTGGCCTATTAAAATTTATTTAGAATATAATGCAAAGTACACCAGTGTTTGAGTTGTAAAATGAATGAAAAAATAAATAAATGGGGAGAGGTATTAGAAATTCTCCTGAATGCCACATACCAGGTTTCATGGATTTGGTGATACTTTCCTTTATGATTTGGCTTGTGTCTGTCTCCTTTCTTCCCTATGTTGTGTAATTTGAAGCATGTTTTCTTTGTCACTATTACCTAATTATTGCTTTTACCACTGCCTCTCCTGTTCCACATCCTAAAAGACTGAAGGGCTAATCATATTGTGCCTTCTTTTCGTTTGGCTTTCAGGAGCTATGCAGGCAGCATATGAGTTTTCTGTTCTGATCAGCACTGGAAACAGCCTTCCACTAGACTCTGAAGATTTTAGTGAATATAATCTCTTTTTCAGCAGATATGTTAAAATTCAGCTGTCTCTCAATTCAAAGCATGCTTATTTTGGGTTTGGTTTTTGTGTCATTGATCAAGCTGGATTTCAGTTATATGTAAGAATTGTTTTGGGTATTCTCTGCTGTGCTCAGAAAAAAAAGCAAAATCTTCTTATTCTAGACTGCTGAATGGCTTTTACCTTTTTTGTCCAAATGTCTTGTCTTTAAGGATGAGATTTCACCATATGACTTGAAATTTTTTCACATACATTGCACTTAAGCTTTACCTCATAAGTTCCCATCCCCCAAAGTGTTCTTTTGAAATTCTTTCTCATGCCTGTGTAACATGTTTCCTTATTACATCATTTTGGAAATAACCTTATTTACTGAATCGCTGACTTCTAGACTTGGACTGAAACAGAACTCATCGTGCCCCACCCACCCAACAAATGTGGATGGATTTTTTTCCTGTACAATTAAGTTGAAGTTGAGGAAGTCTCTGAACGGTGTACGCATAGTTGTGCCGAGTCTTTGTTATAATCAGCTAATAATAGATATAAGATGAATAAGAACCTTTCTGTTGTCGTTGCTCACCACCTAATTATCAAAACGGGTGATCTCAAGCAAGGAATTCGTGCTTTCAGAAGGCCTTTGCATCTGTTTCTTTGTCACATCAATATATTCCCCAGATCCTCTTTCTTGTCTTTTTTTTCTGATACGGCTTTTTCAACTGACCTCAAGCAACTGTCTGTAATGATTGAGGCCATTTTTACTGAAGGTCTGACTCTCTGCCAGTGTTGCACAAGCTTTGTATCTACAGAAAATGGAAGTAGCCCACCGAAGAGGTGAGTATTTGCTGAGTGTCCTATAGTTTGTCTGGATCTACAGATTTTTCCCTGGTCATTATTTGCACTAGAATCGACTTCCATATTTTTGCTGAAGTATAAATTTGCTACTTTAAATTGTCTTGCTGGTCTTTTAGAACTTGGGAAAGCTGAGCAGAGCAAGATACCAAATAAATCTGAATTTAGACAACTTTTTTAATACTATCTTCTGAAATTTCTGGTAAACACAGGTCTAAAAGACCTATTGTCTTTGCATAATTAAGCTGGTTTTTTGTAAGCTTACTTTTTTGAGTCCCTCTTTGAACTTTCATTGTATACAGATTTTAGGTGTCTAATTGTGCATGTCATAGCAGCTGGATACTTCCAGATGTGAAACAGTAGTTGGTTTTGCTTTTTAATGAAGAAAAAATCCTGCCAATTCTGAAGAATCTTACAGGATGATCAGTAGAGAAATATCTGGTGGTAAGTTTTTCTTAAGGAGTCATTAAATTAAGTGGTTGGGTACTGCTCTCTCTAAGGTAAAGCAGACTTGATTATGAAGAGCAGGAATGATGCAGTTAATGGGAGAGAGGTTAGGAGTTAAGTCAAACGTTACCTATGGGAAAAACAACTTAGTTTCTTTACTATCTTGAAGATTTCTCAGCTTTGGAAAATTAAATGAAAGTCACTCATGAAATGAAAATCACATGCCAAAACAACTGTATGCAATAGCAATTTTGGATTTAAATAGATATTATAAGGGCACAAAGATTATTTCCAAAGCATTCTTTGGACTTAAAACCTCAAGTCATATGTTGAGTCCAAACTGTAGGCTACATCTTTTCTCAGCATTAAAACAGCAGCCTAACTTGGAGTAAAGCCTGGAAGCTATTGAGTATTACAGAGCTGTGAGAGAAATATCATTTCCCTCTGAAATACAGAGGGGAATGTTACTGAAAAGAGAGATTTTTTCTTTTGCCAGGCTGTCAGCAATAAGCTTTATTTTTTTTTTCCCTGCCTCTCGACAGAGATAGCTATACTTTGCACGGTGGCTCAAATACAGGTTTGTCTACTTCCTGCACTGGAACAGGAGTGTAAGCCAGTAGACTAAGATATGATACAGTGGTAGGATAGTTTATATTGGATCCTTGTGGTTGCAGCTTACAAAGCAAGTGGACAGCTCTGAATATTGAAATGTTCTAAGGTAATGCCTTAAGTAGTTATCTACAGGTTATCTGTCAAATCCCAGCTGTAAAAAAGATAAATCAATGGATCCAAGCAATACAGAGTTTAAAAGAAAAAGCATTTCTGAACCAACTTATCTTTTAAAGATGTGTTTGCCAGCACATTTCCCCAGTGAGGAGAAAGGAATGAGTATTTTCATAATATTAGAAAGTCTGTTCCTCTTCCCCCTCTGCCTATCTTTTTCTCTTCATTAGCTATGACTAAACAGTAAAGAAATCCATTCAGCTCTGGTAGTGTCTGTATAGTGGTCTCTCCTTCCTTCTCTGATAGAACTACACTACTGTTTCAAGACCTTTTAAATTCTGCTCAGAGCTGTAAGTGATCTTTTTGGCAGCTGTATGCATTTACATTAACTGCTGGATTGTAATTATTTTCAAATGGATTGTCTGAGAGCGGATTATTTTTTTGTTACACATTTATAGATGAGTATTCATGTCTTAGTGTTGTGGGTTTAGTTCACATCTTGTGGTTTTACCTAGCTAACATTAACTTGGTTCTTGTGAGATACTTACTGATGCAGGCAGGGAGAATGGATGATCAACCTGCCCTGAAGGTCAGAAGAAAATCAGCAAGTAGGAACAATTCCACAAGGCTTGCACCTTTGATACAAAATGTCTTCAAGACCCTTCATCTAATGAAACATTAGGTAGTGTGTATGGTATACTGCAACCAAATGTCATTCTTGCTATTAGTGAAAGTTCCTTTTGTGGCAAGCCTTCTATCACTGTATTTGTCCTGAGAAGCCTCATAACTTGCCCTTGTTAGCTTCAAACACACAGTTTTTCACTGTCACCATTCTAGAGATGGAATTTACTGGCTAATTACCTATCGGATTCTGGAAAGCATTTGCATTTAGGGCACTAAAAAGTTTTGCAGTAGGACATGTGCTACTGTAGATGTTGGGTAGAGCTTAGGGTGCAGCTACACTGGAAAGATGTGATCTAGATTATAGCCATAGCAGCTGATCTTCAGCTGTCAGTGGCACCACTTGTCATAACTGGATGTAATTTTTAGAGGGGTTTTTTGATGTTGCAGGGAAGGAGGAAGGGAGCCTTGATGCTTTTACATTTATATTGCTTATAATGCATTTTTATTGTTGAAACACTGGAGAACTAACCTAATACCTAAGCTAACATGTTTGAATGAAACATGTTAAGTCTGACTTAACTGCCTTGTAAATCTAGTACCTGTAATTCAGATTGTATTTGACAAATACATGGGTACTTCTTTGTATGTGTGGTGTTTTCAAATTATATTCATCTGTCTAGTGTGTGAAGGAGCTTTTTGTTGGTGCACTGCACGATTTTCTGCTAGAAGGGACCTGGTTTTTTTTCTCATCTTCCATCTATACAACCATGTACGACCTCTAGGCTGATCCCTATTGCAGTGGCAAAGAGAGTTATTAAGCTTTATGTGTTCCTTTAGAGAATACTTACTAAAATGGATCCACTTCTGCTTGGTTTTGGAAAACCATTTCAGTTAATGAAAGTGCTACAGTTTATATGTGTTTTCTAAAGAACTGCCTTGTGTTACCAGCACTCAAAGGAGAAAAGCTCAATGTTTATGCTTGAGAACATGCCAAAGAGCATGTATGGTGAAACTCCAGGACTGTTGAAAGTTTAAGAAAAGGGTAACGGGTATTAAAGATAGCTAAAGAGCTTCAGATTATATAATCCTTGTACAGTTCAGCCAAGTGCAAAATTACCTCACCAGATTTGTCTCTTTTTTTAAATTGATGTGAAAAGATGGAGAGGGACAGAATTACTTAAACTGAGAAAGATCAGAAAAGTGTGGTAGGCAGGTGAGGAAAATAACCCTTTAATGAGGTTCATACTGAAAAATGTAACATTAAATCCATGACAAGGCAAATATAATCTCATTTTATAGTTATATAAGACTGTTTAAAGTGGGTCATCAGTGTTGGGGAAAAACATGCCTTCTTTTTCTAGGCTTTTTTGTTTTAACGTACGAAATAGGGTTGTGTTGTTTTGTTGTTTGGTTGGGGTTTTTTCTTTCTTTTTTTTTTTTTCTCCTGCCCTTCCCACACTAGAAGTAATGCTTCCCTCTAGGGACAAAGATAGGATGAAGCTAAATATATCACTTGTCTACTTTATCCTTCATCATGTTACTTCAGTGATAATCACTTATTTGAAATTTACCTTCAGAGATTCTGCCTGACATATGGTGTTGTGCATAGTGAATATATGCAAACATATAGCAATTTAAAGTTCATTATTGTATTTTGGTTTTAGTTTACAGATTGCTCTAACAATGAAAGGGATTTTGTAGGCATTAATCTATGCATATAGGGGAAATTTCACCTTAATTCCGTATCCCATCCCTGGAAACGAATATTCAAGGTCAGCTTGGATGAGGTTCTGACCAACCTGATGTGGTTGAAGGTGTCCATGCTCACTGCAGGGTGGTTGGACTAGATGACCTTTAAAGATCCCTTCCAACCCAAAGCATTCTATGATTCCACGATTCTTTTTTGTGGGATGGAGGAAAAAACCAGCCTGAGACCCTACTTGAAAATTGGGATTATTTTGTTTTCTACTTTCAGACGATATACAGGAAAACTCAGTTTCTCTTCTTTGAAAGTACAACCCTTTTCAGGGAAGGGCCAAGACTTTTGTGGCATAGTTAAGGATTTTGGGGAACCAGCTACAGGAGTCTGAAGGCCAGACTGAGGAAAGAGGAGAATGATTTTACACATATATATATATATATATATATATAAGAGGAGAGTGATTGCAAGCTTCTATAGGAGAATGAGGCCTGAAAGATAACCGCTCCAAAGAGATTTTAGTTAGAAAGGGATGTGCTCCTTCAGCAGCCCTTTAAAACTGATGCAAAGGGAGGTGCTCCTAGGTGTCCTCTAGACATCCAGAAATGTAGCCATCAAAAACTTGTCTATGTCTCAAACTCTGTGTTTTGCATAACTGGGGAAAGGAGTGAAATGTTCACTTTCCCATTCACAATGGGAACCATGCAATGATGAGGAACAAGTATATAGTGCTGTAACTAATGTTTAAACTGTAGCTCTTCCTTTGATACTCCTTGCTGTCACAGTTGGCATAATTGCTTGCCAGAAGTGGGAGTTGTGTCCAAAAAATCCAGCTTGCAAATTCTGATGATTGAGATAATTTACTTTGACTTTCCATGCAGCAGCTGACTCCTATTTATCCAGCTTCTAATTCATCCTGTGTTTAAATTCTTTATAGGAGTTGACAGTAAATTTTTTTCAGTTCATGCTGAAGACTGCCTGTTGGTAAATAAACAGGTAACCATTATAATACACATCAAATGAGCGTCTATTCAGGCATTATGCAGAGCCTTGGGTCAAGTACTTGTTAGTAAGTCATGATGTCAGTATGCTGAACCAAAAGAGGAGAACAGAACAATGGTAGAAAAGATTCCCACAGTCTTGATGGAAGGGCCAGTTTATCCTGTCTGAAATATGCTAATCAAAATAGCCAGACCAGCTTTGTGGTTGAATTAGCAAATTACTTCTTGCCCAACTTACTTTGACTGAAATGTCTAGGGAACACTTGCATTAATTCCATGGGCAGATGTGGGGTGGCGGTGACTTCTATTTGGAGAAGTCTGCTGTCACAGATGGATCCAGAATAGTTCATCTCCTCCTGGCCTCAGCCTGTCACATCTAGAAATTTAAGCCATGCATCCTGAATCGTATGTTCTGTGTGATTTACATCTACCAAATGACAAAACTGTTTCCTCTTCACTTTCTCTACTATTTTGACCTAACTGCTTCTGCTATCAAAATGGCTGCTGGTAAACACAAGCACTTTTTTGTCTTCTAAATTATTCTTCTTTATGATCAGGAAGAGACTAAAAATTGGCTCATACTGTGTTGAGAAGCACTATTGGAAAGTAAGAACAAAAAAGATGAAGCTTTGAACAAATTACAGTCACTAAGAGTTCCTTAATATTAGTCCCGTTGTAGAATACCGGGGAGAAAGGGAAAAGAAGGGATAAGGCCATACCCTAATTTGAGCTTCAGGTCAGGCCCTTCCGTAGTCAATACAGAGGATGAGGCTTTTGGGGGGCTGCTGCTTTGAATCATTCCCTATGAGGACAGGCTAGGAAGGCTAAGCTCAACAGCTCTTTGCTACCAAAAGATGTATTTTCTCCTTTTCACTTTCCCTAGTTCTGATATGCACCTGGCCCATCTGTTAGACAGCTTGGTTTGCAAAACAAGCAGAAAGCTAATGTAAGAAAAAGGCTTCTTTTGTTTCCGTGATCTGAATCAGCTCATCGAGGGATCTGTTGATTTGGCATATCTAGCACAAAGGAGGGTGTTAGAGTGAGTGGAGTGGAGCAGTAGGATGGGAAGTTTGGAGTGAGATTAGCCTGTCTCCCAGCTCTGAGCTGTCGGCTTGGCTCAGCTCAGCTGTCTTTTGTGGCTGGACCCCCTTATGTGAGTCTTGAGGCTTCACAAAGACCCAGCTCTCTTCACTGACTGCAGAGGGACAAAATGACCCACAAGTTCCCCTTGTGCTGTGGTGGCAACAGTGGCTGCTATTGTCATCTTTGAACGTTACCTTTTCCTTCCCCTTCTTTTATGCCATGTTATCTTGATTTTTTTTTTTTTTAATTTCAAAGCAGGAGATATGGTAGTCTTAATAAGTCATTATACCTTGTTAGGTATAAAGTAACTAACTAAATGATGGGAGGCTTTCTGTAGGAAAAAAAAAAAAAAAAAGAGGCTAACTTTAATTTCTCACTTGTTTCAATAGCATCACTGCTATCTGCACTACTGATGCCGCAATTCCTCACCAGTAGTGAGTATTTTGCTTTAAAGCTGTGCTCAAGAAGAATGTACTTAAAATATACTGCTGAGTGAGAGTGTCCTGCCACACCTGTAGCAGTGTCAGACTTCAGTGCCAAGCCTAGTGAAGCTTCCTTTCACTTGTATCACATCTGGGTTCTTTGCATTTTGGCAAGCAGTCAAAAACCAATTTATCCCTTTACAGGAATTGAGCATTGCACTCAGAGATCGTAACTCAAAAGACTGTGTCCAGTGTATGGTGCAAAATTAATCAAAAGGAAAGAAAATTAATGACCTGCTGTGGTGCCATCCATAAGGATATCGCTCAGCAGGTGTGAAATTAACTCGCCTTGACTGTGGATTAAATTTAACGGCATGACGTAAAACTACAGAAACTGTTTCTGTTATTACTAGGGAGCAAGCTACTGTTTTTAAAGATTGCAGCTTAATGAGCTGCTTACGCCATACAGTGGATAGTCCTGTGATCTTTTAACAGAATGATTTTAAATTATGTTCCCTAAGAAGATCAAGTATTACTGTATTAGTAAAAATTGTTAAAGGCAGACCACAGAAATGTGTTTTTAATTTCTATAATTACTCTGCACCAGATGGTAGACATACACTTTTTTCCAACATAAGTGCTTCAGCTCCAATAAACAGTTGTGATCTTTGTTTATAATTCACCAGATTTTAACCTAGGTGATCAAAATTTCTCTGTTGCAACCCATGATGATGACCTTCAAAGAAATATCTTATAGTTACCAAAAAGCCTTTTTTTTTTTTTCCTGATCTTAATTATGAGGATAACAAAATTGCCCACTTAGTTAACTACCCACTAAACACTAACTACCCACTAACTTTATGTTGAAATAAGTATCCAATATTAGACCGTGTCTTAGACCATGTCCTTAAAACTTTCGGTAAATCCTAGTTAATTTAAACATTAGTTCTTAAAGAGAAGTACTACAAAGATGCAAAGTACATTAGAAGTTAATAACAGCTCAAGAGAAATGAAGAAGATAAAGGATTCAAATTTCCTAATTTGAATCTAAAGGTCTTGATATTCTGACACCTATTTTATTCTGTGCTCCCTTCTTTCTTTATGTGTGTGCTCTTTTTTCTCTATAGTTGACATGATTATTTTGGTTTTTAAATGGAGCATGTATCACTGTTGAGGAAGTTCCCTTTGACTTCTGCAGTCTCAGTGGATTTTTGCTGAATATGCCATGGACATCCTCCTCTACTGTGTTCAGAGTCATCTCAGTCCCTTTGAAACTCCTGATGTTTTTGCCCTTGGCAGGAAATAATCATGTATGGTTTCTTCATCTCCTCTCTGTCCTCCACCTTAAATTCTGAATACACCTTTCCAAGAGTTAAGGAAGTCGTATGTTTGTGATTAGGAGGAACACTTGGCTATAACTTGCACGGAAACTTTCACTGAAGTAGGGCTGGCATGCATCCATGAATATAGTTTCAGGGTAAGGTGTCCACAGTATATTGACACATGCTTGATTAGCTGGTTTATAAGTTGACTCATTTAACCTCTCACTAAAGACCATCTGTGCTTTTTAAAAACAGTACCATTTTCTTTAAATATTGCCAGTCAGAAGGCTGTTAAGAGTAGTGAAGGTCTAATTAATATTTGCAGTTGTGGTTACAAAGTTCTGTGGATTTTTTGTCAAAAGATAAATCTGACATTAGCATTAATAAAAGGGTTTTGATCCATAACAAGTATGATGTAACTACTGAGAAATGTTATGGTTGTTTTAGAGCTACTCCACTCAGTTGATATGTCACTGGCAATACTTTCTTCAAGGATAAACCCATAAGTAGTAGATCTAGGATCACAGGATCTGTACTGTTCTGTAACTTTAATGAAGAGCTCCTTAGTTCTTTTGAAGAATATTCATTTGAGTAGAGCTAACATGATATTTTGAAAGTTTCTTCTTCCTTTGAAAAGAAACATCAGTCTTGGTACCCATTTCAAAATGAGGAGGTAAGCAAGCCATGGGGAACTAATGCTTTGTAACGTGATAAACCTTAACAGTGTGGGTCAAGCTTTTAACAGCAAACAAAGATGATTACTAGAACAGTCATATTTCAGCTGGAGCTTTGGTCTGCTGCTTTCTCCTGCATTAGAAAATAAATGTTCTGAAATGAGCGTCTAAAGTAACTTGCTCTTAAGGTTTAGCTTGTAATGTGATTTCTTGCAACTTTGCTTATATTGAAATCAATATTGGGATACTGTGTTCAGTTGCCTGCCTGCAGTTTGGGTTTTACATTACTGGGTTTATTTAATTGTCCTCTTGCCTGTCTCTTGTTGATGCCTTTTATAGATGTCTAAGCTTTTATGATTAATTGTAGCCCCAGGAGAGGTGTGGAGAGAAAAGTAAAAGAGGTAAGTTTAACTCTTTCTCTGGAGCTTCTTCTCTAGTTTTTGAAGAGAAGTGAAAAGCAAATCAGGAGGGCTCTTGCAGCTCTGTCAGCCAGCAAATTTAACTGTTCTGGCAAACCTTTTTGTCAGTCCATTTTCTTAGGAAGAAAGCCTTATACATTTGTTCTCCATGACAGGCTGTGTAAGTTGAGTCATGCAGCTCTTCACTGTGCCTTGCATTCAAACTGAATTTGTGTTGGCTGGTTTTGCCATTTGCTTTATCCTCTCATATCTATAATATCCTGTCATGAGGGAGCATGCAGCTAATTACGGTGTCTTCACAGCAATTTGACTGTTGTTTATGCAGCACTTTTAGGTTGTGGTATGAAGAGAACTCAGATTTTGCTATGTTGCCTGTAACACAAATATGTGAAATTGTTTTTTCAGCATGCTTAGAGTTAAGCAGTGTGATGTTATATACCTCTGAGTATGGGTTCCTGACAAAATACTTGGATTTCTCTTGATCCAGAATGAGGAGTGCAGCTGAAATTAGCGAAGACGATCTATTGCAAGTCTACTGATCCAAGGGAGAAAAAAACAAAATAAAAGCAGAACAAAGTCAAACAAAACCCCTCCTTGCTCTGTGTGGTTTGTGCAACTTATATTGACGTAAGTAGGAGAAAGGGAGCTGCCTCTTCTGCTTGCACCCCATGTTTACAGAGCATTCGTTCATGTTCCAGGTAATGATGACAATACTTTAGTTTCTGATGGGCTTAGAGCACATGAGGAAAGGAAGCTCATGTCTGCCAGCAAAGATGAAGCAGTAGCTACTGCTTAAATCACTGGGCAGGAGTTGTTTGCTTTGTAGGCTGGTCTGGGGTGTGGTGTGTTTTAGTCTTTCTTTGTTTGTTTGTTTTATGGTGTTTGTGTTGTTTTTTTTTTTGTTTGTTTGTTTTTTTCTGGGTTGGGTTGGGGTTTTTTGTTTTTGGTTTGGGGTTTTTTTGTAGCTCTGTGTGAGGAGTGAAGATTTTCTTTGGCTTTTCTCACGACATCATCTGTATTTTCTCAAACTGCAGTCAATAAATGTCCCTTCCCAAAGGAATTGCCAGTCTGTAGACTAGTGATTGTTACTGTAACTCAGCCAGGGATAGACAGAAACTTGTTATATAACAAGTCAAAAGTGATGATATTTAATAAGAGGTTTATTCTGCATGGCAAAAAAAAATTTAAAAATTGTTTAATTAGTGGTAAAACCATTTATTTTGCCCTCTAGTTCATTATGTGTTAAGTAGGTTTATGCCTCTGATTTATATAGCTCATTACAGCTTGTAAACGGCCCCGTAAAATTAGTCAAAATAAAAGTGTTAAAATGTCTTGCCGTCATTAGTTATCCAGTTCGTTTAGTTTTGGTGACAAGTTTGTAGATAAAGTGTGAATTTTATAGTTGAAGATGTCATAAGACTTGGATAGCATACTGCTTCTCGTTATGGAAAGAGACAGCCTATATTTAAAAGCTCTAGCTGAAACTTTTTTCTGGTCGTAGCTTCTACTTGCTGCTCCTCATCAGCAGTATCAGTCAATGCACTACCGTGCAAGTTTTAAAGCAGTAGATGCAATGGTGATAATTGTCAATAAGTCAGTGTTGCCACTTCTGGGAACACAGTGCCAGTGAGATGCTTTCACTGAATCTTTGTGTTCTTTGCCCAAATGACAGTCAGTCAAGATGTTGAGTTTAACAGTGTAAGTTGAAGGGGCCATTTCTTTAGTAGTGAAGCTGATGATTTCCAGGTGTAGGTTACTGTAATATATATGCTCAAATACTTTACATGTAGGTAAGGTAAGATCCTGGGCTCTGCATCTCAGAAGACTGTTGGCATTGTAAAAATGAAACTAGGTTATAGTACGGAAAGTGATTTGCATCAATCATTTGACCAATTGATCAGTCACTTGATATTATGATAAGGTTTTATCACTTGATAATATAATAAAAAATCTCAGTACTATACAATAGCAGGTTGTAATAATAAACATCTGTTGGTAAATGACACTGGAAGATTTCGTGCAGGCTATATGTTGTTGTAAATTGTAGTAAGTTGAACAGACCTCTTTGAGGCTAAAACTTCACACTGATTTATTTTAATAGATTCAGGGTCCAAATCTCTAGATACATACAGTAATGCCAGCTCTGATTGCCACAGCAATACCTGTAGGGACAGGTATCAATGAGTTCTGTACAGCAGTGATTTTTTACATAAATAGATTTCAAAGATTTGCGGATATTTTATGCTGTTTATTATATTTTTATATAGTAAATAAGGTGTGGGAATGTACAGGGATATCAGGCCAGTGGCTGAGTCATATCATACATCTCAAGTTCCAGTGTGCAGCTCAGCTGTGAGATGTGGCTGTAGATCTGCAAAATTGAAATAGGAACAGCTTTTCTGATTTTGTGGGTAGGGTATGTAAGTCTGCTAGAAACTAGGCACAGAATTTGGTCAAGAAAGAAACTGGATAGTCAGATTGTAGTGTCATAAGTACTATCACCTGACCTCAGAACATTTTAAGGAAACTCTAAAGCACCCTGGTAGATAGCTTTTGCTTGTTTGCTTGACGGGGGAGATACATTTAGAGATGTATGTCTCATGTGACTGAAGATAAACTTTTTAATATGTCTTTTGAACTGTAACATTAAACTGGAATGTCATTCCTGGTTAGTGTCATCTCTTTTTAATAATTTATGTGGAAAATGTATGAAAGATTTAAAGTGTGACAGCTCGGAAATAAGAAGATTGATGCTACTCTAGTGTGATCTGATTTGGATTCTGACCTAATTTCTTCTAGTTAGTGATTGGTGTAGGACTTCGTGGGGTACATGAGCTTATGACTTTTGGCGATTACTGGCTGATATTTTTAGGTTACCAGCTAATCCTGTTTAGGAATAGGATTTTCATTTGAAAACTGCCAGGTGCTTAAATTCTTCCTGTATTGCTTTACAGTGACAACTGGGAAGTATACAGAAAAAGCATTTGCTTATTTCAAACCATCTCATGCTGTGTCTCTCTTCTATACAATGATTTTATGCATGCGTGAGTTTAAAAAATGCTGGGTTTCTTCCTTCCTTTCTTCCACTGATGTTAATTTTGCACATGCTTTAATAAAGGTATGGAAAAACATTGCATACACATTACCCCAGAAATGTTTTGAGCCTTTCCTTATGTTTTTTTCTTATGTTGCCTTGTAGATGTTTGCAAAGCAGCCAGACTACAGAGAAACTAACAAATGCAGATTCACGGTTCCATTTGCTTCCTCAACAACTGTGTTCGCTATATAAACACTATCTTCCAGATGTTTTCTCCTTGTTAGCAGTTGCTTTCATGTGCTTGTAACGTATGGCAGAGAGAACCTTGTTCTTAATTCCTTATTCTTGAATTACTCTGGGGTTGCCATCTGCTTTGTGTGTTAATTTGGAAGGTAAGCATTTTGTCACCAGTTTTTACAGATTGAGTCCAAAATGCTTACCAGTCCTATGTATGAGGTCACCTCTGTGAATTTATATTAAACTCTGTAAAAAAGCAGAAAAATAAATGCCATTGTAGCTTGAATGTTAGGGTGGTTTATGTAGGATTGCAGCTCCTGTAGCTGTTTCATTTCCTTTTTGTTGTTTTGGTGTGAAGGGAAGCCGAAGTAAGGTGAAGAAATGAGAATTTGCAGTAAAAGTGTAACGTGTATGAGTAATACTGTGTTCTGCTGAAAATATTGCTCAAACTGTGTGGGTTTTGTTGCTGGTTTGGCAAAGTAGTATTAGTAAGTTTTGCCCTTTTTAGTGAAAGGTCCATATATTGGACCAAGTTTCATGGACATTTCTGTGTGTCCCCTGCCTCAAGATTTACTGTCTTAAAGGAGCCCTTGCAATACATACTTTGTATACTGAAACCTCTTCTGTTGCCATTACAAAGTTCCCATGATGGCTTGGTGAGGTCCTTATTTCATTGGTAATGGGGACTGAAGTGAAAGGCAGGGAGTAGAACGATGTCACATTCATATGGGTGATATCAAGCCTCATGTGACATCCCTGCATCCTAGCACACATGGTTATTCATCATGATCTTTTCTTCTGAAAGAAGAAAGGGATGCAGTTCTGTGGGCAGTGTTAGCAGTGAAAGAGAGCAGCTAACTCCCAAGACTTCTCCCACACAGCTCAAGACAAATTATGCAGTTCTGCAGATTGCTGGGATTTTTATCCCTTTTTTTCCCCGTTGCCTTCCACACCGACTCTTGAGAGTTACTTACGGTGCTTTCAAGGAAGAAACTGATTCAGCTACTGCTCATCAAACAGCTCTTGGGTAGATGGATCATTAACTCTTCACTGAGGCTTTCTGTGCCTCCTTTGGTCCTTCAGAACCACATTAACAATTGTCCATGTCTACTTCCTTATCATCTTCCTTTTCCCTCCTCTTTCCTCTCCAATTCCTGTATACCACTTGTGGGGTTCATTTGCTCCCACACTATACAAATAAATAATATCAAATACTTGCAGATTAATTGGTGAAAGTTTTCTAAATCTGAAAAAGCTGAAGCTGTAGAAATTTGGCAAACATCTTTAATTATCTGTATGCAGCCAAGATGAATATTGCGTAAATCACACAGAGCTTCAGCTTTCTGCTCTTTACTTATCCAGTTTAGAATGCTGACAGTATTCACACAGAAAGAGGTTATGCTGCCTAGATACCCAAGTTGTTTGGGTAATTATTTTTTTGTTTTAATCACACAACTCAGACTATGAGGCATCAAAAGGAGGCTGCCTGTGGGAATAGTTCTGAGTTAATTTATATGTGGGTGCAGGGGATTAAGCACAAGGGGTGACTTCTATCTGTTTTTGGAGCTGCTAGTCAAATTCTCATTTCCAGCACATTCCTGAAGAGTGCATAGTTGTATGGATTCTTGGGAACAGACATTTTAAAGCAGGATTCTGGAGCCTTACTCACAAGACAATACAGGAGAAGCAGAGTCGTTCTCTGAAGATGAAGGCACCTGAAAGAAGGTACTACTGAAAAAAGTCAGTGGGAGGAGTTCTGTTTAGAAAGAGACCTTAAATGAGGCAACAAGAGAATACAGTACACCTAAGCTTAAACATCAGAATTGTCCAAACTTGTCTTTAATCGTTTAGGATGAAAGTAGATGCTTTTTTCACACTTGCTTTATGATACTGTGCAATGTATTCCGAGACTCTCTGGGAAGCAGAATGGGCTTTGTAGTAACCTGCATAAAATTTCATTGATAAAACACTGTAATTATGGAAAGCTGTTGAGTGGAGTAATGTCTGTAACTATCCTTCTTTTCATACTCGGTATCCAGTTCTTTCAAAGCAATTTCAAAAGACTCATGTCATTTACTTGGCTAAATGCAGCCAAGGTTTGTGGCCAAAATACATTTACAAAAATTGTTTTGATGTAATTTTGATGTAATTGCATTGATGAAGGGATGCTTGTTGCTTGGGGGGGAAGAATTGTGGTATTGGCTCCAACATTCCTTATATATAGAATCATAGAATAGTAGGGGTTGGAAGGGACCTCTGGAGATCATAGAGTCCAACCCCCCTGCCAGAGCAGGAACACTCAGGGCAGAACACACAGGAACAGATCCAGGCGGGTCTTGAAATTCTCTAGAGGAGACACCACAACCTCTCTGGGCAGCTCTGTCACTCTCACAGTGATGAAGTTTTCCCTCATGTTGAGGTGGAACTTCCCGTGTTTCACCTTGCTACCATTACCTCTTGTCCTATCACAGGCCATCAGTGAAAAGAGACTGACCCCTTCCACTCGACACCCACCCTTCAGATATTTGTAAACATTAATAGGATCCCCTCTCAGTCTTCTCCAGGCTAAACAGCCCCAGTGCTCTCAGCCTTTCCTCATCAGAGAGATGTTCCAGTCCCTTCAGCATCTTTGTAGCTCTCCGTTGGACTCTCTCTAGTATTTCCCTGTCCCTGTTGAACTGAGGAGAACTGTATGGATAGTTAATAAAAGCTAACTGTGCATATACCACATAAAATGCTTGGAATAGAAGTTTGAAGCATGAAACTTATTCATGAAGTCTTTTAGTAAGCCTTTAAAAGTCCAAACAATATACTAGCTTGGTTACCTTGGACTGTCTCTCCAATATTCTTGCTTTGATTGGCATTGACTGCTGATGGTGTTACTGAGTCTGGTTATGTATAGACCAATATTGATGCTGTTCTTCAGAATTTAGAATTGTGTTAAGGGGGTTTCACTTTACAGCAAATCAGGGCTTCTGAAATGGGCAAGTATAGGGTTATGGTAGTTAACACTTAGCAGGTGATTGATAGCAAGCAGAGGTTGTTGTGGTGAGAAACACTTTGTCCATGTTCAGTCAAATGAATTCTAAAGAAGTTGAAAAGAGTTAATTTACCTGATCTTATTTAGGAAAAAAAAGAAATTTAAAGACTTGCTCAGTTGCTTTGCAAGGCTGTAACAATGAGTCATTACTATCAGGCATTGCAGTAGGAGTTAAAAGATGGGCATGATGCTGAAAACGTATATGTAAGGAGAGAGAAGCTGGTTTTGGGTCATACTTTTTCTTCTACTGCTGCAAAGTAAGTAGTACATTGCTAGTGGTCTTTACAAACAGAGGCTGAAGTGCATTCAACGGTTCATTCTTTTCAAACTTTATCAGTGTAACCACTCAATCTGTAATGTTTTATTTTCTTAGATGAAACTGTCTGCTATTTTCCTTACTTAACAAAAAGAGAAACAAAACTGTGAGTGGAGATGATTTTTATAGTACTCTTTATTTTTTTCAGTACTGTAAACAAATGCAGTTTTTCTGAAGTCTAAGTAGCATCATTAGGATAGATCTGGACAGGCTAGAGAGCTGGGCAGAGGTGAACCTCATGAAGTTCAAGAGGACAAGTGTAGAGGAGGAACAACACCAGGCACCAGTACAGGTTAGGGGTCGTCCTGCTGGAAAGCAGCACCATGGAGAAAGACCTTGGAGTCCTAGTGGATAGTAAGTTCTCCATGGGACAGCAGTGGGCCCTTGTGGCCAGGAAGGCCAGTGGCATCCTGGGTTGCATTAAGAAAACTGTGTCCAGCAGGTCTAGGGAGGTTCTCCCCCTTTACTCTGCCCTAGGGAGACCACACCTGGAATACTGTATCCAGTTTTTGGCTGCCCAGTTTAAGAGAGACAAAGATCTACTGGAGATAGTCCAACAGAGCTACAAGGATGATTACTTCAAGAGGATGCAGTGCTACCCACACTATTTAGATATGAATTCTAGTCAGTGTGCTCAGAGTATTATTAGACTGGATTCAGATGTTCATTCCAGTGTTGCTGCCTGTGACTGGAAGAACAGAAGAAAAGATGACCTGTGTCCCAGCATCTCTCACCACCTGTCCCAAGGTCCTAAAGTCTCTTTTAATTGCTTTTGGACTACCAGTCACAGCTTCCTCTCCACCTACAAGGCAGATCAGTAACTGGTAATAGTCAGAGGACTGCATCTGGGTAGGGAGGTTCCTATTGATGTCCCTAACCCAGGCTCCAGGGACACAGCATACCTCCCTATGAGGATGGTCTGCCTGGCATGTTGGACCCTCTGTTCCCCTCAGAAGGGAGTCACCTGTGACTATAACCCTTCTTTTCTTGTGGATGATGTTGCAATACAGGTGGCAGCCTTTTCTGACTGTGACTGTCCTATTTATCAGAACTGATGGCAGTAAGGGATGATTGTATATGGCAATTATCTACCAAGAGTGTATTACAAGCTAATACTCGGAACACACTGACTAGAATTCATATCTAAATAGTGTGGGTAGCACTGCATCCTCTTGAAGTAATCGGGAGCTCTTGCATCTCCTTGAGAATGAAAATAGCCTCCTTCACCTAACATCCAAGTAGTCAAGCCATTTCTTCACTTCTGATTCTCTGGAATCTCTAAAGAAAGCAAATCTTTGTCCAGTTCCTCTGGAGGCTCACTGTAACATGCATCCAACCCTCAGAAACAGAACAGTCGGAGAACTTGCCAGGAAAATAATAGAATCACTTTGGTTAGAAAAGACCCTTAGGACCATTGAGTCCAACCATTGACCTAATGCTGCCAGGCCCACCACTAAACCATGTCACAAAGCTCCATGTCTACCCAGGGGATGGTGACTCGACCATTTCCCTGGGCAGTCTGTTCCAGTGCTTGACAACTTTTCCAGTGATAACCCATTCACCTGCTTCTGCTGTTAACTACATCTGCTTCAGTTTTCAAGGTAAAACTCTTTTTCAAGTTTTTCTTCTAATATTTTTTTCTTACCTTCACTGCAACTTGTGTCAGATCCCTTGGGGCTGTCATTGTCACTGTGGCATCAGCTGTGTAATGTTAATGAGTTTCAGGGGAACACAACAGCAGTCTCTACCTGGTGCAGGTCCTGAAGCATCTTTATCAGTCGTGTCCTGTTTTCAAGAAGGCCACAGTTCTCAGTAATGTTAACTATAGAAATAGCAACAAATTCTCCCGGAGGGGCAGCTTGCTAGCATTTTGATGAATTAGTCCTGGCTGTAATTTTTTTTCATTTATTTATTAAATTTATTATGAGTCTGCAGGACTTGTTGAAGCTCTAACACTGTTAGGTATTCAGGTTTGAGTGACTGACCCAGACAAAATTTTACTGAACTGGTAACAGAAATTTGCAGCGTTCCTAAAGTATGCTGTCCCATCTGCCCATGGGTTAAATGACTACTGTCGTAAAAGGTCAGTCTGTCCTGCCTATGAGCCACATTTTTATTCCATCTGTTAATATGAATGTTCTAAAGATGGTGCCAAGAAAGTATTTACTAAATATATACACTTTTTTAATGGAAATAGATAGTCCTTGAACTGATAAAGTTTTCCTGAATACCAAAATAAAACAGTTTTTGACCACCCTCTCAAAAGACAAATGTTGGAAAATGAATTCCTATGACTTTAATCACATATAAATATGTATTTCCCTTCTCCTCATCTTTTGAGATGTTAGTCTGTATTAGAACTATTTTTGCATTAATTTGTATTCATATGTATATTATGGATGTATTTATA
>JAAGNO010007690.1:41330-63289 GCA_033439905.1 Ceryle rudis | reverse complement strand
CGGCTGCTCACACGTTTAGCGGGCTTCCTGTCACCCCCGAGTTGCCTAGGAATTTCGCCTCCTTGCCCTCCTGGAAATGTGCTGTTTATTTTAGTCCTAGCACGTGTCCTTCAGGACACATCTCCAAGTAACTGAGGGCCAAACTGGGCTCTGCTTCAGTCTGATTTCTCACACACTGGCTGTGTTTGGCAGGAACAAGCCCTTGCTGCCCAGACCAGCACCCGCCTTCAGCCCTTCCCGAAGATGCTGAAAGGTGCAGTTCCCCATAAAGACAAGGATGTTTGATGCTCTGGGACTGAACTTGGCTGTCATGGTGATAAATGATATTCCTGTGCTTGAAATGGCCTTGTGAATGGTGAGACTGGGAAGGACTGGATGAGTTTCCAGAGCTTTGGCTGGTTTTTATACCCTACAGATGATTCCCACTCCCACCTCATATTTTTTCCTAGGGTTTTGTGTGTTTTGGCAAACAACTGTAACCAGGATGCTGAGGGGTTAACCAAGATCAGAAAAACTTTTGTGACTGTTGGTGATTTTGGCTGTTAAATTTCTTCTGCATTTCCCAGAGTCACTGGGAGGCTGCAATGTCCCTCTATGGGATGTAATGGCTATTGTATAAGCCCAGGCTGCTACACTGCAGGTTAACTGTGAGCGGAGCAGTGATGAATAAAAGAGTTTAGCTTGGGCAAGAGGCACACCCTCTATTTTGGCAAGAAGCAGTTCAAATTCTTACTCTGATTTACGCTAGTTTATAGAAAAGGCTGCTCTGAGCTCTTGAAGCATGTGGTAGCATTTAACTGTCTAAAACTTAGATCTGGCTTCAAGTACTGCATGTGGGGAGATCAAAGCTCATAAACTATATATTCTATACAGGGAATATCTGTGATGAAGAAACGACTTCATCTCAGCAGTAGTCAAGGGGGACGTCACTCAAAAGCAAAGGCTGGTGTGGTGAGGTTCCTCTGCTTGTTTTGCGGCGAGATTGTTTATTAGAAGCGACCGTTTTAATATAAACTCTGCAAAGACTTGTGTACTTTGCAGGAAGGTGTTTGTGCTCTCAGGGCCAAGGACAAGGTGTGTGTCAGAAGACAGAGCTGGGCTCTCTGGATGCATGGCACAGGGGGTGGCAGTTCTTCCTCCACTGCCAGGGAAGGGATGGGGGTTGCACCTTTCTTCTCTGGCAGCAACATGGGGAATACTTTCCTCCTGGTGGAGTCAGGATGATATAACTGTCTCTGGCCATGTTCTTCCAAAAGGGGAAGGGGGAAGAGAAAACCTTTGCTTGGCTGTGTTTTGGCACAACTATTGACCACTTGCCTAATCCCAACTCAGGCTGGAGGTGACCTGGGAGCCTGGGGAAGGCCATGGTCCTCCCGTACCCCTCGGCACCGCTGCTGACCTTCCAGCCATCACCACAGAGGGTCCTTCACCACAGAGGATGGCAGTTGTTCCCTCTGCCATCCTCTTCTGAGACCACCCCTCTGCCACTCCCTGCTCACTCTGCCTCATCTTCTGCAATTCAGCTGGTTATGTCCTGGTTATTTATGCGAAGCTGGCTCTCCACGGCTGCCCCACGTGGCTATTTTAGTCATTTCCTCCAGCAAGTTCCTGCGATTGTTGGGCTGGCATTGTGTAAGTCGCCCACCACACTTCCTCTCATGCTCCCTCCCAGATGGGAAAAGCCTTGTCCTGTTAATTTTCCTTTGTTAACTGAAGCATCCTGAAGTAATGCCACCTTTAGCACCACAGAGGCCACACTCGGTGATGGCAGTCCCGTGCTTTGCAGGTGCCTGCACCACTGACACAGGATGCCATTGAGCCATCTAGCAAAGCTACCGAGGATGGGAGAAACCAGTGCCCCTTCATTTTCTGCCAGCAGCTCCATGTGACCACCCTGTGCCTTGGTTTCTCAGCTGGCAGTGAAGCCAGATTTCAACCAGAGAGGGACCCAGAGACACAGTCGTGCCCCTGCTCACTGCATGCAGCCCCAAGCCTACTGAAGAATGTTTGCCCCCATGTAGTGATCTTCCTCATGGTCTCTCCTGCCCAGAGGACACCTGCACATTGCAACCAGTATCTGCAAGCCCTGGCATGAGCAGCAGTGTGTTTCTAAAACCAGCCAAGACTGTCTGCTTTAGCAGGCACAACCAGCTATGCAGCCCAAAGCTACAAGTCTCTGTGAGCAGAGCCCTTCTGGTGACAGGGATGCTCAGTGCTGGCTGTCACTGCTCTGTGATGGAGAGCAGGGCTGTCAGGAGCCTCCCCAGCATGCCATGTGTGTGCATGGTGGTGAGAGGCTGCACTGTGCATCATGTGGTGCAGGGAAACCACAGCATTCACCTGGGCAGGCACGCTGGCTTGGCTCCCCTGCAATGAGCTGCTAATGTGTGAGCACTGAACATATCCAAAATATACACAGGGCAGGTAACTAAATATGTACTATGGGCAAGTGGTAGAAGTCTGAAAGAAACAGCCCAGAATGTTTCTTTTCAGTCCATCATGATTCTTTTCTTTTGGTTTGTTGTTTTTTTTTATTTTGCTTTGGGATTTTTGATGCTGTCACACAAAATAAAAATTTATTTTTTCCCCCATAAACACCAGACTGGTATGTGATTAACATTTCTTCCCCCACAAGTGGAAAACATCAGCAAGCTTGAGTCTAGCTATTCCCTCCTTTTATTTAATGGTGACATAATGGTTTTTTCACATTTGTGCTGTGCTGGACAGACTAATCGTCAGGGATGCTCCTTGCCCACCAGCCTCACCCCCATCCAAAGAAGTCTAGCAATATGCTTGTAGGAGTGTTGCCTCTGGCCACTGGTCCCCACTGGAGGTGCCCAAGGGCAACCTCCACCCCAGTGTTCCTGCCTTGCACTGAGTGTGGGCAAGATGGAGTCCTTTGGAGTATACTCACACGTGTCCAATGGGTGGATGCTGCTCCAGCAGCCCCAGAGCAGCTGGGCAGGGGAAGGCATAGACCATGAGCACGCTTTTCTTATGGCTACCCAGGTGGATGCTTCTCTGAAGCTGTCCCTGGAAGACTAGAGACTGTACCTGGGCTTAATAGAGGTCTTCCTTTACACAGAGGAAATCTGGCATTTCTCCCCCATTACCAGCTGAGGACATTGGCTTGTCTGATGTTATTTCTGCTGCTCTTCAGTCACCAGTGACATGTTGCCCATTGGGAAGATACTAAAATCATCAACCAGCTGCAGGGGATAATTATCATTTCTGCTGGATCAACCCTGATGTTTCTTATTAGTACCAGTGGTATGTGGAAACCTGTAGTTTAAGAGGGAGCAGATGGTGAAAGGGTCCCCCAGGAGCGCTGGGAAAGGAGGATGGATGGACTGACACCAGCAGAAGCATCTGCCAGCTCTGTGCCTGGGTAACATCATCCCAGGCACTGCCAGTCTGAGGCTTTTCTAGCCCATGGAGACAGGGCAGAAGGTGGGAAGAAACGGAAAAGAACAGAGTTTAGAATGAAAGCTCAAAAAAAGGGGCCTGTGAACAAAATCCTAAACTTTCTTTTAATGGCTTCACTCCATATGTGCCTATCCAGTAGCAATGCAGGATGAAAGTCCAAACGAGTGTCATCTGGAAGGATGCTGAGTGCCACAGGTAGGGCTTGGCCTGTCCTTCAGCATCTCACAGGATGGGACCACAAAGAACAACTGGGTTAAGTCTGAAGGTGGTTGCACAGTCTAATCTTACTGGGTTCTTTTCAGTGCAGATGTTAGGGGCAAAATTTCCTCTCCTAAACACTGTGTCCTTACCCTACAAGGAACACAGGCCCACCTTGTACACATGAAAAAGCAGGCAGCACATCCAAATTACTTCATTCATCTCCAGAGACATCAATTCTCCCTCTACCAGACAGCTGCAAGGAAGTTGTTGGCTCTGAGCCTGGTGAAACAACACAGCCACACAAAGGTAATACACCCAGGCCTTTCCTTCCCTTGTCATTTCTCAGAACATCTGCAATCTTACTGCCTTAAAAAACCAAAACCAAACCCAAATCTGATGAATCACCTGAAGCTCATCAAAATCAGGAGATTGTGAGGGCTGAAAGGGCCTCCTCACAGCTGTTTGGGGTTGTGCTGCACCTGGGGGCTACCCAGCTTTTCAATTTATTTCTCTGAAGCCTGTTGGAATGGTCATTGTTGGAATAGCTGCTGTGGGGCCCCAAAAACACTTCCTGTGACACCTTTTAGTACTGCAGGGGTCCAGCTGATCCTCGTAGAGCTTCTCTCTGTTGCTTTTCAGTAGGGCTACTGGGCTGTCACAATAGCAAGAGCATTAAGGAGTCTACTTCCTTCTGAATTTAGTAGCCTTGGAAACCCTGAAAACCCTGAGGTTTGAGGTGAAGTAGCTGGCAAGCTGGAAAACATTTGTTTTACTCCCAGCCCTCCTTCCTCTGATACCTGAAACAGAAAGACAGTGAAGGATTTATTCCCTTTGTATCCCCTATGCCCACAGCCTCATACCCTTGTCCTCCCCAGGGCTACAGGGAGCAGGACCCCCTAAAGGTTTGTTGTTGGGTTTTTTTTTTCTGAAGATGAGCTTTTCCAGTGAGGCCAACAGTTACCATGAGTCAAAGACCAAAGGATACAAGAATTTGAGAAGTTATATCCCAGGCCTGCCTTATACAAAAGCTTTAGTTTAGTGCTGATCTGCCTCTACTACCTAGATCAGTAAAGTAGGTATCTTAACAACTACAGTAGTTATATAAACCATAAGACTGGAGCATCTTGCAATGCTGAAAGCAGTTATCACGTGAGCTCCCTTCTATAAACATCGCAATTGATGGAAAAATCATAAGGGTAAGTGACTTGCCAAGGTCAAAAGAGTGTCTGCAACTCCTGAGCTCCTGATGGTCACCAAAGACACTACAAAACCTAAGCAGGGCTGCACATATTAGGACCAGGATGCTCAGGGGTAACTTAGACCTCTGTGAATTTTGAAATGGGCGTACCTGCTCTGCTTTGAAGCCAGCCCTTTCAGCTCTAAGATTTCTGACACTGGCACAGGGATGCTCCAAGTGACCTAATTTTACTGATCTTCTCATCTATAACCTCTGTGGTTCATTGACTGCAGGGATTGCTGAGTTTCTCATTAGCAGTTAGAAAGTATTTTCATGCTTTCGTCCACTCAGCACAGAACACAGAACGTAATATTCCAAAGGGTTATCCTTCTACTCAGGTCAGGGCTGCAGTTCACAGAGAAGCAGAATCCTGCTGCAAACTCACCCCATTTCCCTAAGAAAGGTGCAGCAAAGAAAACTGGAATCAGACCTGAAGTACTGTCATAGCAAATTCTCCCTGTGTTTACATCTCGTTTTTACGTGAGCTGCTCAAACTCAGGATTTCTTTAGTCAGGCTGGTTCTCTAAGCACAGAGCCCCGAGCTGCTCTATCATCTCTAATTGCACTGCTTAGCGGTGGAGCTGCCTCTCACAGGCTGGCAGCGGAGCTCTTACTGATCCACGTGATAGCACAGGGGCTCTGGGGTGCCCTGTCACCCCACCCGCACTACTGGTCATGGCAAAGGTTTCCAGGCTCCTTGGCACCTTTGGGCGAGGCTGTGCAGCTGTGGAGGGAGTGGGCAGCATTTCCTGCAGCCCCCACCCCCCCACCTCCAGCCCTTCTCCTCAGATGGCCCAATCAAGCCACCACAGACCTCCCAGCCTCGCATGGGGAGAAGGAGGAGCAGTGCTGGGATCCTGTTGTATCTCTGCAAGGGAGGGAATGCCCTTGCATCAGTGAGATAAGGAACAGGACTGAGGTCACCATGAAACTCCCTCTGTCAGCAGCTGGCAGAGAGTGGGGGTTGTATCTCACCTCTGGGACACCATTATTCCCAGCACGTCTACAGCTCCACTATTCCTTCCAGACTGGGGCTGAACCCTCTTGCTTCTTGTTACTTGATTTTTCAGCTTCCTTGCTGTCCCTTTTGATGTGCCATGGCCATGGCCACCCACAGGTGGGGGCTCTGCTGTGGACTCTCACCCACTGGTGCCAGTCATGTCACAGAGCCCACAAGAGGGTGGTGAACAGTAACACCTTACATGTGCTGAGCATACCCTGCAGGATATTTTCCATTCTTTATATGCCATGGTGCTTCACTTTACTTGTTTCCTCCTAAACATTGACTTGCTATTCTGTTGGTTGGTTTGGGTTTTTTTTTTCCCTGGTTTGGTTTGGTTTTCTGTTTGTTTGCTTGGGCTTGGTTTGGGCTTTTTTGAGGGGGGAGGACAGAATGGGGCTGAAAAAAAAAAGGGACAACTATTAATTAAGCTTAGGATTTCACAGATACCTTCTCAGAAGCTTTTGTTGAAGATCAACAGTAGTGTAACGTTAAATATTTAGTGTGTCCTTTCAATAAGGATTTGATCTTTACATATGAAAAAGGGATGAGACTTAAACAGATCTTTTTAATATCCAGATTCAGCAACTCAAAATAACAATGCAAGCAGCGGTGACTGAAGAATTTGCATGTAGGGGATTAAGCACAGTGATTAGACATCAGGGACAGAACATAGGGCTTGGGAAGCTGTGCCATATTGAGGGTGTCACTGGGGGACACACAGAGACACCTGGGAAGAGGTTACATAAGTCTGGAGAAATAGTAACATCCAAAAAGAGGAGAGGAAAGGTTGTGTACCATTCAGGTGTGGTGCCCTGATACTTTCCCAGTTGGCCATCAACCCAACAACCCATCATATTACACTACTGTAATCTCTCTCTGTATACAGTGAAGCCCAGGAGTCTTCATAAAGAACTCTGAGGAGTCCCTCCTGCTAGACACTGGACCAAAAGTACCACCCCTGCCCCAAGTAGTGTATTTAAACAAAAGACTTTATGCCATAGGTACACATATTTATACACACAAGCTAAAAAAGAGAATTTGTGAAAAGTGTTTTGTCAAGTAGGCAAAAAAAAAATGTTTCATAAGCAGAAGAAAGGGAAGATCAAAACAAAAATCTTTCATGTACAGTTGGTTAAAATTACGGGTTGAAACAGAGGGACACTCCTGCTTCCACAAACTGTTCTCTTTTTTTCTGCTTTTACACAAGAAAACCATGAGATGAAGACAGTTCACATAAAAGCTGACAGTTTATTTCTTTAAATCTCTCTAGGAGGGCTTAACTAACACAATGTGGCAGTGGCATGAGGTACAATACAGAGCCCTGCCTTGGTAGAGAGCAGCCAAACATGGCCAGAGCTGTGGGGAGGCTGCACTTTGCTGCTGCCCTGGCTCCAGCACCTTTTTCACTTTGCTTTCCTAAATAATGCACTGGTGGTGTTTGACCTGGGAACAAATGCTCGTCTGTCCTTCTGTGAAGTTATTTCAGCCTCTTTCCCAGGCCAGTTTTGTTCCATTCTTGTGTTTGAATGAGCAGTTACTACCTACATGGGGAAAAGGTGGTGGCGGCTCAGTTAAGAAAATAAGCATTTCCCCACCTTTCCACAACTTCCCAGTTTCAGCTGTGTCCCATTTTGTTCCACTGAGCAAAACCCTGAAAGATCTCAGTCATTACCCTTTCAGAAGAATTGCTTTCCTGACACAACCTTGGGCAGTCCAAGCATAGAAATATTTTTCTTTCTAGCAGCCCCGGTGAAGGAGTGGCAGATACTGCAAACAGAGCCGTGGTGAGCTCAGCATTACTAATGCCTATCAGATCTAGTTCTCATCACTGTAGTGCAGCAACTTGCAAACCCTGGAAAGAAAAAATGTACTAAAGCTGGTGAAACCTGTCCTCAGTTTGCCATTTAGATTTGCCAAATACAGAATCTGAAGAGACTGTTCTAAACTTTTGCTCTGACTTCCCAGGCAGCTCCGGACAGAGTTTCCCTGAATTAGTTTGCCTTTGAACTTTGTCTTTCTGTTTAGAAATGCATTACAGGAAAATTTCTGGGTTTTGAAAATCCACCCCAGCCTATGCTAAACCAGTCCCATGCTTGGTTAATGTCATTCCTAAAACTCCTTCCTTTTGATCTAAACACCCTGTGCTCTGACATCCAGCTCCAGATTCTGATGCAGTTTGTTCCAGACTGACGAGCTCCCTACTCACAGTTTCTTCTCTTTATCATCACTTATGGTGGGGTTTGCCTTGCTTTCCTTCGGATAGCTGCAGCAGGGATGACTGCAGCAGAGCAAGACACCACAGGCTCTTCGTACTCAGCTGAGGGAAACAGGTAGTTTGAGGATACACTCTTTCTCACCTGTTTTAGACCTCTCCTTCAGCAGGACAATTGCACCCCTAAAGGGCTAGTTTCTCTGCACTGACTTCAAAGGGAGTCTGAAGAATAAGCTTAAATATATCTATGCTTAGTCGGATGAGACCCACCCAAACACGTGGTGATCCCAGGAATCTGAACTCATCTCTGACAAACTCCAAAACCACACCGAGAGCCTCAAACAGTTTTACAAAGCAGAGTTATCATTCCTTCGAGTTACGCCCATTGTCCTTCCTCAAGCCTTTACAGTTTCCCAAACCCTTCCTGCAGTGGTTGCTGCTATGATTCACCAGATCCCACCACATCCCACTAGAACAGCAGCCTGAGCCAGGGAGTAAGCTCCTTCCTCATGACAAGGGTGCGGCATTGTCACCATTCTTTCGACGTTTATTTTTACTGCCTTGTCTATGTCCCCGGAGAGCTCCCAGGTCCATTTAGCAGCTCCAGGTTAGCAAGGAGGATGCCATCTAAATAAAAACAACCTGCTCCCAGGACATGGCCTGTGTCCTCTTCCTGTGCTACACCACTTCCCCTGCAACTCTGGTACACTACCCTAACCACCTTGTCCAAAACTTTGTGATGCACCAAAGACATGAAATATAAAAGGCAGATGTTGTTGACTCAAGGCCAGAATGGAGTTTCCTCAGCTCTTAGAGACAACAGTCACTAAAGGAAAAGCTTCTCCACTTGGCAGGGTGAGCCCTGAGCAGAGATTAGCCAGTTTCTGCAGGAAAATGCTGTCTTCCTGCCGGCAGAGCGGGTGCACATCTGGCTTCCTCCGTGCCCCACGGCAGCAGCCGGTGGCTCTGCAGCTGCAGACACATCAGTGCTGGCTCTGGTAACACTGCTCCTGTCCGCGGGGACAAGCATTTGAGCCACAGGGCAGTGGTGGTGCATCCCTCCCTCGCTGCTTCCCCTGGACTGCTGTTTCCCCTCTCTGATCTATTCCACATCTTCCTGGAGAGGCTTTTTCCTGGACACCCTTCGCTTGCACCATTTGTGTATACTGTCAGCTCATCTGAAAACCCCTGTTCCCTCCCAGGCCCTTCTCCAGGACATTGCAGACAAGCAGCAATCAAGCAGACTGACTGACTAAAAAAAAAAGAGGGTCCCATTTTCCTTCCCCTTATCAGCTCTTGAAACATTCTGCTGGTTCTGCAAATTCAGTTGAATCCTTGCTTGCTGGGGGGCTGTGTCTGGGTCTCTGCTCTGTCCCCAGGGTGCCCGGTGTTCCCCTGGCAACCAAGGGGAGAAAGAGAAGTTTCCTTCTTCCTACCTACTTCATGTAGACATGACTACCTGCCTACACCTTAGCCCAACCTGCATGCAAGCATACAGTCTCTAAATGAGGGACTGAAGTTGCCACCACTCCAAAGCAGGTGAGCAGCATGTAGAGCAGGATAGAGCACAAAAGAGACATTAAATGCTCCATAAATTGATGGTTTATGTATCTGGAAAGATCACCTGGAGCGATCACTGACAGCCCTGTGCACTGGGCACCTTCAGGCACTTCAGAGCAAAGAGTGTGGATTCAACTGAGAAACAGCTGCCTTCCAAGCCTGCGAAGCCATCCCTGTCCTTGCCAGTCCTGTCCCCAGCAGCCCTGTTTCCCCTGCCCTATTCCCCCACATGCTCTCTCCTCCATCCCTGTCCCCACCAGCCTTGTCCCTTCCAGACCTGTCGCCTCCAGCCCTAACCTCCACCACAGCCATTACCCTTCATATTCAGAAAACCCAACTCTGATGTCTATTAGGCTTTTCCATTTAAATACATAAAATGTGATGTGAGTCTGTCAGCTGGGCTCATTTTAGCTACCTGAGCTGGAGGTAAAGAAAGCCCTGGTGAGAGATGGAGGATGAATAGTTGGGAACTAAAGTGTCCTCTTCAACTGCACAAAGGGGTGATGGTGGTTGTCAGCTTCTGCCCTATTAACTTCTGGCTTTTAGCACCCACCTCTAGAGAAAGGGGACTTGTCTGAGGCTGACCCACACCCAGCTCATGCTCTGCAGCACAGCAGAAGATGGGCTGAGGGCACCTGCTGTACCAGGAGCCTCACCCAGGCTGGCCCACCCAGCATTCAGACCCATAGCACTGTTGTGGGGACATGGTGTACATAGCCCTGCTGTCCTAGCACTCATGCCCACGTGGGCAGGGAGTAACTTTGATCTGTTTGCAAATTCGTATTGCTTCAGAAGAGTAGTGGACAGTATGAATAGTAATATAAGTGAATATTACTGTCACAGAAATGTTGATTTAATTTTTTTCTTCCTGACCTGGTTTTGACAGAGATCCCTATGTTTCTGCTGAACTTCTTCCCCATTAGTTTTATTACCATTTCATCCCATACTGACTTTCCCTCAGCTGTATCTTAGCTTTTGCTTTTTACACAGTTCATCAATAGCAGAGAATTCCCTTAAGAGGCAAAGAAAACCTTCATTGTCTGCAATTATTTGTTGCTATTTTTTTTCTGTATATTCTTCATCACTGATCCATGGGAAGGTGGGTCATTTTGTTTTAAAAACCCGTCTATTGAGGTAAAGCTAAAAGGAAATTGAACAACCTACTGGACAAAACTCTTGAAGGCAATGAAGGATTCTCAACTGGTGATGCTCTTTCCCTTGCTAAGGAAAGCTCCACTAGTGCAACAGCTGCTGAACACAAGTCTGGGGGAAGTGCATTACCCCAACCATCTTCTTATAACACCCATCTAGTAGGTTTGAGCCTTTAGACTCCCAGACATTTCCTTGTATGTGTCAGTAGCGTTGATCCTGAAACATAGCAGTCCTTAAAAAGGATAATATCTAGTATGGAATTGTTATGTACAAGTCTATTACACACATCTGCGGTGGCACAGAACCCTGCGATGTCTTTGTCAAAGATAAACCTTAAGACTTGATGTATGTTTGTATAAAGACACCAATACTTCCTCAAATAATCGGGGAAGGTATTGATATTGAAGTTGTTACTAAAAAATAACCCATTAAAAAAAAAATACCCAAAACATCTCTGCTCTGATACATGGAGCAGAGCACGAACATGCTCATTGCAGGCACCAAGACACCAAGGCAAGGCAGCTGGTTTTAGTGAGGGCTGTAAAGAGTGGCACAGACAGGAAAGGGCAGGTTGGGTGAATTAAGAGCAAACTTCAAATATCAGTATAGTTGATGTCCTTAGAAATGAGTGTCTTTGCCTGTCTCTAAGGTAGAGTCCACAGCAGTGAAGGAAATGCTCTTTTTATTTTTCCATTGAACTGCATATATTGAAAGGCCATTCCAACCCATCCCAACTGTCAATGGCATTTCCTTTTCAGATAACTCAAGCTAATGCAGCAGCCTCAGGCTGAATCCAAACCAAGAGCACAGTCAGGTCTGTTTCTGTTCTATTACTTCAGTTTGTGATTGTCCTCATAAGTCCTTCATATAATAAGACAGCTCTATCTATGGTAGCTTGTAACTGACAATGCCTGCTGATTTGTGACAAAGGATTTTTGTGGCCTGCTAAATGGATTATCTAGAAATCCCATCAGCAGGGAGAGTGTGAGACCATATCATTATTCTGTCCCTGCAATCAGTGGGGTGGGTAGAACTCCTTAGACACTGGCCCTTCATTAGGGCTTGTGGCTGTTCCCTGCACACCAGCCTTTATCTTCCTCTGTCCAGACTGACAAACAGTGGCACCTTCCCCAAGAGACCCCATGCCTGACATGACCAGCTCAGGGTGGTGGTTCTCAGCTCACAAGGAGCAGGTCCCTAAGCCCTGTAGCTACACTGACAGAGAGAGCAGGATTTCTGCAGCTTCACATACGTGCAGCACCTGTTCCAGGCAGCTTAAGGAAAGGAAGTCAGTATCTTTGATTTAAGGCTCTTAAGGTCTGGGATGTTCTTCAATTGTTTATTTACTAATGATGATAATTAATACTGAACTCATCTATTCTTTCCATTAGTAGAATCAAAAACACAGTACAGAAAAGGTGATTCCTATTTCATGTGTGGTGAAAGTGAGAAGATGGGTGGATTGCCTTTCCCAGTGTCACACATCAGTTTACTGGAAGATCTGAGAATAAAACCTCAGTTTTCCAAGCCTTGATCTAATCTGGAGCTGCCAGGTACCCTGGGATTTCCTGGGTGCCTGTGACTGCTTCAATGCTTTTCCCATTGCAGCACTTCCAGAACCTGGAGGATACCACTTCTGGGCCAGGGTTTACACAATTCAATTCAAGGTCTCGCTGAAAATCAGTTACTAGATACAGATTTTCTCCAAGGGAGCTGATGAACTGTCTCTCAGAGAAGTACACAGAGCAAGCCCAGCTCTCTGGATGGTTCAAAGACCTTCTGAGGGACATGTTTCCTATTTTGAAATGAACTTCACTTCCTTCTCTCTCCTGTCCTTTCTCTGTCTGTGCCTCATACCACTCCCCAAACAAACCCCACCACATACATGTTTTTTCTTTCATGGCCCCTTGTACTGTGGTAGCATTGAATTCCTCCCTGGCATTTTATTTCAAGATCCACTAATTTCTGGAGCCTGTTCACTCTGTCCCTGGCTCTTTTGTATGAATTTGTTGTGTATCCTCAGGTGTGTGGGTCTTGCAACACCTCTCCACTTAGTGTTCATATTCCTCCTGAGCTGTAAGGGGAGGGTGGCTTTATGAAAACCACTTCTGCAGTGTAGGAAGAGACAGTTAGCAAACAGTTGTCTGACACGTTGTACACTGTTTCTGTAGCACTCACTCAACATCCCTCTCCCTGGCCCTGGGTATTATGGGTTTTGTTGAGTTTGTGTAATGATGGGAAGACCTCTGGGAAGCCTGTTACCCTGGAGGGATTCAAGGCTGATTATCTGTAAAGGTATATTTGGGTCTTTCTACAACAGAGATTTCCTGTATTTCTCAGATTTGATTAGCTGAAAACTTATTTTATAGAGAAAAAAAAAACCAAACCAAAACCAAACTTACATTTCACTCTCCAGTGCAGTAATACTTGTGTCCTCTCTATGAACAAGAAGATTATGAGCCCCAAATATCTGTTTGCCAGGACCAAAATTTTGCCAAAAGCTCTTTCAGGCAAGGCTGCAGTGTCCTGAAATACAACAGATTTAAGCAATCATTTTGTACTGTATATTCCTCATTTCCCCTTGCATAGCTAACTAGAAAGGAGAGATGAACAGCTTAAAAAAGCTGGGGTAAAGTGGAATATTTCTGTATTAGCTCTAGGAGGTCAAAGGCTTTTCCTCAGGAAACCTGCCCATTTAAACAGAAAACTGAGAGTACATAGAATTTTTTTCCTCTTTCTTCCCTGCAGAGAGTGAAGTGAAATCTGGGCATTAGTGCTAAATTGTTTTCAATTTTTGTAATGGCGTTATGTAAGTAGCTTTTTCTCCTCCATGTCAGTACACTTGACAGCCATTGAATACCACCCATGTCAAAACAGGCCCTTGTCCCTTCTGTCCTTATCCCAGTAAAACTCGCAGTTCATGGCTGAAATAATGAATCCCATGCTGTGAGTGAGCTGTTGCACTGGTCTCTGCAGTCCCTTTGTACTGTCAGGCAGCAAAGCCCCTGGGGCTGCCAGGGATAGCACACCGTGGCCAACCTTCCTAGCCAACCATGGGCACCCTGAGCTCCCTCCCAACACATGCCCCATCATGTTTTGTGCTCATTCATTTATAAAATGAACTATTTCAGGCTCTAAAAAAGCTATTTCAGACTCTTTGAGTGCCTGATGGCAACTGCCAAAATAACTCTCCTGTCCGTTATAGCATCCAGTGCCTTTAACAGCGAGGCACTGTATGCCACATGAGAACCAAACCTGAGGCAATTTCAGGTACATATATTGAAAGTATAAGTCCTGAATACAGTTGCTTTTACTCTCTGACATCTTCTGAACACTTAACAAATGAACCTTCAATCACTGTCTGAAATACTTCAGGACCCCTTGCATGTCAGATCCCTCCCAGAGTTTGAAGGGTCCCCAGCATGCACAAAGGGAGACTCCCTATCCAGAGGTCAACATGAACAATCTGTGGTCAGCCCCCAAACCTTAGGGTTAGACCCCATCAGGGGACAAGCTACAGCAAGGACACAAGCATTGCCCTCATTTGAATGTGGAATCTGTGAGGAAAGCAGTGAAGGCAAGTGGGTACTCACCTGCCCTGAGGTTGGCAGCACATTTCAGCTGACCGAATGGCTGGCTGCTGGGCTGCCCTCCACCAGACCCACCTTTGACCCCACCAGGCTTTGGTACAGTGTGGTGTCCACCCAAACAAGACCATGCACCAAGAAAAAAAGCCTCTTTGTCCCACAGGGCTGACTTTGTGAGCATGAGATCAAGTGCCTCTCACCTATCCTTCAGCTAATAAGTAGTGCAGAGGAGGGCCACAAAGATGATCCAGGGCCTGGAGCACCTCTGCTACAAGGATAGGCTGAGGGAGCTGGGATTGTTCAGCCTGGAGAAGAGAAGACTCTGGGGGAACTTATAACTGCCTTCCAGTACCTAAAGGGAACCTACAGAAAGGCTGGAGGGACTTCTTGTGAAGACACAAGAGTGTCCAGTGATAGGACAAGGGGAAATGGTTTTAAACTGAGGGAAAATAGCTTTAGATTGAATCTTAGAAAAAAGTTCTTCAGTGTGAGGGTGGTGAGACTTTGGAATAGATTGCCCAGAGGGGTTGTGGCTGCCCCCTCCCTGGAGCTGTTCAAGTCCAGGTTGGATGAGGCCTTGAGCAACCTGGTCTAGTTGAGAGGCATCCCTGCCCCTGACAGGGAGGTTGGGTTAGACTCTAAGGTCCTTTCCAGCCTAAGCCATTCTATGATCATATGATTCTATGATGAAGTAATGACAAATTAAAGCATATTATTTTCAGGGGAGTGTCTGCCAATCTGCAGACATAGAGTCTCCTTGTGGTGGGAAGGGGTCCTGAAAGCAGATGAAACAGCCTGTCTCTGGTGTGTCCTGCATTTCTGTCCCATCCACGTGCCGCAGAGGAGTAGGTGACCCTGCTCCTGTGGGTATATCCCACCTTCACGGCAGCAGCCCTACTTCCAAAACCACCTCTCCAGGGAGTGCAATTACCAGCCTGGCTGGACAGAGCTTTTCTATCTCTGAAAGCACTCACAACAGCACACATGTAATCTGGCCATTACACCAACAGCAAAAGAAAATGTGTCCTTCCTCTGTTATTTTGTTCTTTTTTCTCACTGCAATCATTTAAACAATTTCCAGTCTCATGCTGAAGTGAAGTCATTTTAAGACAGTTTCCTCCTGTTTAAATTAGGAGGACAAATAAAGGGAAAAGAAAATACTTCTTTCTTAGCTGTCAGCCCTCCAGTATGAGTAAGTAAAATCTGTGCTTGGTGGTGGTAAGTTCCTTCACTGTTCTGGCCCAAGGACCTTGCCTACGAAGGTACTATCACACTACAAATCCAAGATACAAACTTGCAAGGCAGTGCCACAAATCTTAACTGCCAGGCCAAAAATATCTACCTGCTCTTCTTTCAGCAAAGTTACGGTGGGGGTTATAAGCTTTCAAACACAAATGTTTTCATTATATTGATATTTTCCAATCATAAGCTGAAATATATTGTCAGCTGAAAAATCTGATATTGGTAAGAGGAATTACATTTTTCAAAACTATTACTCTCTATTAAAGATCAATAAATAAAATATTCAAGGCAACACATTAGCTCATCAGTGAGGGGCAATAGCTATCGAAACAGAAACAGCCACCCCACAGTATGGCTGCAGCAGCAGAAACCAGCCAGGACCTGCTTCCCCAAGGGCTGGGGACACACAGAAGGGGACTCCCCAGGGGTGCCCAGCACACTTTTGTTCATCAGTTACAGACGTGAGCCGTGGGACTATTTGGGTTTTGGACCCCCTCCTCTGGCTGGTCAGCATTGCCATGTCTGCTTCTTAACTGGCAAAACTTCTTGGGTCAAATTTCTGGCTATTTATTTTTTTAGTATCACTGCTAATTGACTGCTCTAGGACAAGGGGGAGTTTTAGGATTAAACTGATAATGCTCCAAGAATGCAGGGAAGAGTACAGACAGCTTTATGGCCAGTGAACCAGGAGAAGACTCAGGGGGCCCAGCTCAGCTGGGGATACAGGCACAGTCCCCCAGCATGACCTTGAATCAGTCATTTGCTCTCTTCTCATCAGCTCCTCACATACAAGATGATGAGGACATGTTCATCAGTGTTCAGGAAGCGCTCAGAGGTTGGAGTAATGAACACCACTAATGAATGGAGGCTGAAAGGGGACATGGCTCTTCCCAGTTCTGGCTTTCAGAGCACTCACTATATAGCCTTTCCCCTGGGAGGGCTCTGGGAGCTCTGTAAGCACTGGGAGATGCTCGGGCACTGCGATGCTATGGCTGGATTTAAGCTATTTGGCCAGGGAGAGGTGCAGTGAAGACGCAGCATCCCAGTGCATGGGAAAAGCTGTCTCTATCCATAGTTTCAAGCACTCCCACACCAACTGATTAGTGGTGTTTATCAGTGCTTCATTCTCCTACCTGGGCATGCTACAGATTGCCTCCATTATGTCCCTTCCTGCTGCCCCAGGAAAAGTCCTGGAAGCAAATGTGCCTTGCAGCATGCTCAACAGGTCATCTAATCCTGCCCCTGTGGGACCAGAGAGGAGGGCTGAGCTTCAGACAAGGAAACGTCATGCAAAAAAAACATCTGTGCAAGGAAATGGTTAAAGGTTTTCATCTTCTGTGCAGTGAGGTGCTTCTTGCTGGCTGTTGAGACTGGGAATACTGAAGCTGTAGAAGTTTAGAATGACACAGTGAAGTCCCCTCACGGGCACAGCCTGAGCAGGAGCTCATGATGTGAAACCTCCATGTGCCCTGGCCGAGCCCCTCCATGCCCACTGCACAGCCTCCCTAGCACGGCCACCGGCCCACAAGGCAGACTTGCCTTCACACCATGCAGTAACTGGGAGCCCAGCAAGCACCATTCAACAGAGATACCCTGCAGGGAGCCTGATGAGAAACACAACATGCCACCAGTGCACCATAGGCACCACACTGCTCTGAAGATGAGCACCACATTAATGGCAATATCTGCTTACACTGATGCCTCTTCTCTACCCTGACCACTGGCTGAGCCTCCAGAGGAAAATTAAAGGGCAATTTGTTTTTGTCTGGCTGAAATCAGAAAAAAGGGATCCAGCACCCATGGTCCTGTATCAGAGGGGAGAGGATGGGGCTTTGGCTCCGCCTAAGGCAGGACTGCTATTCAGGAGACATCTCCATGGGGTACTTGGGCAAGTGCAACCTCACCGTCTCTCCTGGGCAGCTTGTGCTTCTGCACATTCCTGTGCCATGCCCACTGCCCCCACCAAGTGGACTTCTGATGAATTCAGAGCTGAGCTCCTACTTTGCACCTTACACCTCAGACTGTGCCCCTGGTGCAGCCACGTGCCCTCAGCTCAGCCCATGTGTGCCCCTTCTGGCACAGCTGGTTCAGCAGCAGGGTGCCAGGTTAGACTGATGTTCTTATGATTAATATATTGTGTTAATTGCAGTTCATGGAAGAAGTGCACACAGCCTGTGGCTCAGAGGGCTTCCCAACAGGCAGAGGAAGTTCTCCCAAGTGAGAGAGCACCACGTGAGGGAGGGCAAGCTGAGGGAAGAGCTAAAAGAATTCACCCAACAGCTTTTTAATTTGCCACCTGGATTTTGATTCCCTCAGTTTCGTATTTTTGAGCTTTTCTCCTGCTAGAAGAGACTTACTAACATTTTCCTTAAATAAACTTAGGCATTTTCACATAATCAGATTATTCCAGGAACTGCAGCCTTAAAGAAATGCCAAAGCCTGTTACACGAGGTGTGAACACAGAATCCCTCGAGCATCACAGTGCTGTCACTTGGATAGATGAGAGGCACATTTTGGCAGGGGGAGGGTTATCCTTCACTTTTAAGATTTGCATTTTGGTCTAGTTAACTTCTTGAAAATTTAGCTTCTTGAAAATTTAGCAGCTCCTCCCAAATTTTCTCAGAGCCTCAAAGGACCAGTGGTGGGAGAGCAATGCTGGAGGAGAACAACACACCATGACAGCATGAGACTGCTGCAGATGGAGAAGGGAAGCTGTGAAAAGAGAGGGGTCACTGGAAGGACAATGCTTATTTAGTCTGATGGTAAGTTCTATGAACCTGTTTTTTGCCAGTGGTTTTGAACAGGCATTGGTAAGACCACCGACACCAGACAGATCACCTGAATTATTCTGCTGTGAACTTCTGGGGTAGCAGAGTCAGATGAATCAGGCACAGGTCAAGAGCTGCTCTCTGAGTCATCAATCTGACAATGATCTACAGCATGTCTTAAAGCCAGCAATTTAACCTACCAAGTTTCTGCTTCTTTATCTGTAAAATGTAGCAAACAAACTATTTTACTCAAAAAGCTTGAAACTCATGCTTGTGTGACATACTGAAAAACAGTGTTATGATTAATCTCGTATGTGCAGATGCACAGGAAATGAAGATTAATAAAATGCTCCAGTCTTTGGTTCCCTAAATTCAGAAATCATTTTTATCTTCAGACTGATGCAAGCTGTCTTTCTTTAGGAGGCATAAAGGGGCAGTAAAAACTAGGCTGGGACTTTGAGTGTCTAATTCACACTATTTTTTCTCTGACGTTTTGCTTAGCTGCTGGGTCTAAATGGGAGGAGAAGGAGTGGGTTTGTTTTCAGGCAGCTTGGTTTCCATGGGACTTTGAGCATATCGATCAGTTAAAATCATTACCACAATGGCTGATGTGAACTTGCTACCGTCATATTCATGGCACCTCCTGGATTTGCTAATGCACAGATTTTTGTTATCTTAATATACCAATACTGGTGGTGGTTCATTGTTAAGGCTCCTCTTGGATTCCTTTCCTTGTGAAAGCTATGCCAGTCTCCAGTACAGAAATGGCGTATCGGTGCAGAGCACCCTGAGGACTAGATCCGGTTGGATATTTTCCAGATGAATGGGTTTTTTCCATTTGAAAATGCCAGCTGGTCAAAATGGGAATGCTCTGCAGGAATGTGTCGATTCTGACAGATTGCAGAAGACAGGGGAGTTAAAACCTGTTAGTTTTGCCATGGGGGCTCTTCCGACAAAGCCTCTCCACACCCCAGGGCCCCAGATCTCTACAGCAGCTGGAGCAATGGCAGAACAGAGGCTGATTTTGCCTAAGGGCCCCCTCCTTCTTTGCCTCCAAGCAGCCTTCCTAGGAGAGCTGGGCAAACCAGGCAGGTACCTCTGCTCCTTCACAGCAGAGCTTTCCTAAGCTGCTTCAAATCTCCTGAGTTCTCCCAGAGTGGAATATTGTTTTTCTGCCCTGCCTCAGATAAGGATCTTTTCTTTAAAAAACCCTGTTTATAGACTTTTTGTCATTCTGGAAAACCAACACACATAGATGAATTGGAATACGCATTGGAATAATCATAGGATAACTGCTTTCCTTCTGAGTATTGCTAGCAATTATAACCATAATTCTTCAAATGAAGACATAAAGAAAAAAGAAAAAGAAAAAGAAAAAGAAAAAGAAAAAGAAAAAGAAAAAGAAAAAGAAAAAGAAAAAGAAAAAGAAAAAGATCAAGGACATAAACCTGGCCAATAATGGAAAATGACGAGTGGGCCTGAATTTCAGCCACACACCACCTTGTTTTTCTCTCTTCTGCTGCCCTGGAGCCTTAACTTGCTCATATGTGAGCAGAGGAGCCACCAAGCAGTGGTGGGGCACAGCAGCCCGGCTTTGTGCCTGGAGAACCAGTCATGCTCTGAGAAGAAAAGGGTTGTAATATCTCACTCGTGTCCTCTCATGCCGGTGGACAGGGTGTAGTGTTTCTCTCTGCCCCATCCACAAACAGGGATTAGGATGCTGAGTAGGGCTGCTGCCGACCCTGCTGTGACAACGTCACATCTTCTGGAGCCTGGCCTAATTAATTTAATTTGAGCTGCCAAGTAATTCTCAGAGGGTAAGAGCTTCGAACTCCTCCTGGCTCAGATTTGAAGAGATTAGCTAAAAGCGAAAGACTCCGTATCCAGGCCACTCCCTGCACAGCCCAGCACAGTCTGACATTGGTTTTGTGTGGAGATGTGAAATGCATTCCAAAGAGCATGGTAACCAAAGATACTCACCTGCCTTGTTAATGAAAGTATAACAAAACTGGCTTCAAACTCAGGAGCATCCTTATGAGGGGGTAACGTGCAGCTGAGGTATCTGCTCCGTGGTTTTGCTCAGGTAAATGTTCCCACTCCTATCTTCGCAAATCCTTTTATTCAGTGGGAAATTCCACTGCATGGTTGTCACTGTCCAGAAGTCCTCCCTGACCACATGGTGATTAAGTACTGAAAATTCACATTGGAACGGCAGCGAGGGGGCAAGCACGGGAGTGGGGCTCTGTGATGTATGAAGTTATGTAATGTGGATGCAGTTGCTGATGTATTTGGGATGCTTTCTCCATACAGAACTGACCAGTGCCCAGAATAAGACTTACGGTTTCCTGTGAGTTTTCTGACTTGCTTTGGGTGGGTGGACATGGCAGGCCATGAGTTGGGGGCTCAGACCCTGGCTCCATCAGCAGCTGGTTCGTTGTAAGCTTCCCAGCAGCTAGTGCAGGTACATCCACAGCATGGTCTGCAGGGCAGGTAGAGTTGCCCTCAGAGCAGGATTTGGCCCATAAAGTGCCTAATGCCCTGGCTTTAGAAGGAGCCACTAGTACTTACAGCTTTCTACAAGGCACTCAAGGTTTCAGACAGATTGTCCTGTCAATCCTGCAAGTTGTATCTGTGAAGGATGGAGCTGGGAGATCATCTGCCAGTCTCTGTGTTGCTCTCCTTAATTTTATCATGCTTTCTTGCAATTTTTTGGTGGGAAAGCTTGCTGTGAGCTCATCAGTCTTAGAGCAAATCTGAATGTGATTATGAGAACTCTGCCAAAATTATCCTTGCTTTTCTCCATTGCCTCTAAATATTTGGGTATTGCCAGCCAGTGAGTGACCCACACTGACAGAGTGAGGATTGGCTTCTGGAATACAAGCAGGTAGGAATGAGTTTTGATCTGCTAGGGGCAGTGTATTATTTGAGTGCAACTACCTCTGCAGCTTTGCCTGTGAATTTCCACAACTCAAAGGAGCAATTCCAGCATCTGAGAAATCCTATGCTGTAAACACCAGTTTCAGAAAAAAAATCAAGCAGAATTACTGTGGCCATAAAACTGAGGAAAGTTCAGTTTGCTCTGACCTTAAACTCAGTTTCTTTGTACTTCCTGGGAAATCTGGTGTTTTTCTCCTTCTGATGCTCCCTCTAAACAGAACATGCTCATCCTTATTCATCTTCATCCTTAAAAACCCGGAGAAGATTTACACTGCCCTTCCCAGAAAATGTGCCTTCTAATCCTCCAAGTGTACAAAGCAGAAATAGATCCCAAACACCCAGGATCTTACAAGAGAAAACAGATTAAAGTACCTCAGAGAGGAATCTAACATGATGTTTTGTTTCCCTTTTTTAGTGTCCTTCCCCTGTACAGTTTCCTTCTTTAAGTTTGATTCCTGTGAGTATTTGTGTAACAGGGGCAGGCAGATGTGTCAGAGCTTTGTGCCCTGCTGTGCCAGAGAAGTTGGGACACTTCACATCAGAGAAGTCTCAGCACTGGAAGGTCAGATGAAGGGCTCCAGGGAAAGATGATTTCTTTCAACATGCAGATGGAAATGGAGGCAGAGAAGTGTAG
>JAAGNO010007690.1:29293-41230 GCA_033439905.1 Ceryle rudis | reverse complement strand
GGAAGGTCAGATGAAGGGCTCCAGGGAAAGATGATTTCTTTCAACATGCAGATGGAAATGGAGGCAGAGAAGTGTAGGGATGGAGTTTCTTAAGAACTCGGGGCTGCCAAGCACAGGCAGGTTTTCAGAAGAGCTCTCCCATTTAGTAAGAAAAATAATGGGCTAATTCTTCCAAAGAACTCCAGACAAGGGGAAATGAGCTCTTCTGGGGATCTTGCCTTATATAGTTATTGTAACAACTTGGCTTTAGTGCCAAGTGTATGAGAATCCATCACAAAGTGACTTGCCAAAGTGATATGGGGAGTCTGTGCTACATCTGGGGATCAAATCCTGATCTCTGAGACAAAGTACATTTTTCAGGTCTCTTACTTTTCTGGAAAGCACAAGATTTGGCCTTGGCTTAGCTGTCTTTAGAAATAAAAAAAAAAAACAACCCACAAAACCAACTCAAAGCAGATATTGCAATTTCTTATGAGCCTTTTGCATATTTCCCTGGAGAGCTCTAGAGAAGGACCTGACCTCTCTATGAGGAGATATACTCAGGGCTGGTATGACTGTCATGAGATAGAGACAGCCTCACCTCACCCTGCCCACCCGGAGCAGTGCAAAGGGCTTTGGGGCTCAGCAGGACAAAAACCTGCTCAATACAATTAACAGTTTGGTTATGTCTTCATCACAGAGCTATTACCAATGGTTAGTATCAAGGCCAGTGCTCCTGGGCCAGTCTGGCTTCGATGTACAGAAACCATACGGACCTTGCTGTGTTGTCATAGTGCTGTCCTCACCTGTGTGAGTCCTCCAAAACCCATCACCTTGCCAGAAGCTGAGCTGTTGTATGGTACCTGCCTAGTAAGGCATTTAAAAACTATCCTTCTAGGCACACTGGGGAGAGCATGCTTCCCAGTGCCTTCGAGGCACGCAGGGAGATATAAGACTACCAGCAGCTGAATAATTTCAGGTGCACCATCTTTGCCAGGAGGATATTCCTTTGCAAAAGCAACCCCTGGTCTCAGGTCCATACCTGCACTGGGCCAGTTAGCCCAGATTTAAATCATCATCAAATGCAGGCATTCTGATATTAATAGTAGGAAAGTTAGAGGTACACCCAACTGGGAGGCCAACGGGGAGGCTACAGTCACGATACACTCTTCAGCATCCATGGAGAAGAGTTAATTATCCTTATTTTCTCCAGATCTGTTAATTTAACCAAAAGAACTTGTTAAGCAACACAAATTCCTACCCTACCTTGAGCGACTGCAGATATAGATCAAGTTTATAATTCTGTTATTGGAAATTCAAATAATAAAAGTGAGCCTTGTCCCAAGGCAGCCCTGGGCACAGCCTCCAAACCCTTCCTGAGACGACTGAGAGGTGCCCCAGTCTTGAGGGTGGCCACAGTTTTGCTTACAGCATGCTGAGCACAGCAGGTCACATGCTGAAGTCTTAATAGGTCCTTGGCTCATGTCTGGTCCCTGGTGATCCATTTAATCCTTTGCTCCTCTGCAGAGTGCTACAGTTCCCTGAGATTCACCACTGCAGGGTAAGTGCCTTCACCAGTATAGTTAGTTTATATTATACTTTAGGTTTTGCCCAGTACTTGTGTCCTAACATTGAAGGCAACTTCAGAAGTTTCCACCATGAGAAACGAAGTTGATTGTTGGGGCAGTGGTAAGCTGTAACACTTAAACATTTCTCCACAAGTACTCATTCCAGAAGGAGATTGATATGATTTTTTTCATTGTGACAGAGCCATGGCAAAACCTACAAGGCCTGGCTGTGGTGGTCAGCCCACCCCAGCATGTCCCGAATCCTGCAGCCAGTCTGGGGTGTACCCCCCGCTCCATGTCCCCTGCCTGAACCTGCCACCTCCCTGTGGGTGTCTGGGGCTGCCTGCATTGAGCAGTGTCCCACATAATCCTGAACAGGGGTCAGAATCCTAATGCCATTAGCTTGGAGAAGCTTCTTGCTGGGTTGGGGGAAGCTTCCTTGTGGTAGGGTTAAGACCTGTTGGGTTTGGAGAGGGGAAGAAGTGCCCATATAGGGCCAATGGCTGCCGGTGTCCCTCCAGTGCAGCCATCAGGGCCTGGATCCGCCAAACCAGGACCCACTTGTTTTATCTTGGGCTTGTAACTGAGAACTGCACACACTTCATTTTAGGGGAAGCTCTTTGTTGGAATTCTCTGGGTTAACTTGAATTAACTCCAAGCTCATTTGGTTCCAGCTTGTCATGTCCTTTGGAGTTGTATGTTCACTAATGGTTTGATTGACATAATTTTAGAAATAAATAGAACAGAAACAAGCATTGCTAATCCAGACAGAAAATAATTCAAGACACATCACCTTAAATTCACTTTTTGTCTTGTATTTTTTTCATTTTCAACAGCTATCACAATTTTGTGTCTTGAGGTACTTGACATCAGGAGACGCTGGTTCGGGGTTCCTGGAGTATTTTGATTAAAGAAAGCATTTCCTTTCTTTTACAGCAGAAGTAAATACCAGATGTCACCATTTCAGGGCAGAAGTGTGAAAATGTGATCTGCTACCATTCCAGTGGGCTTTTTTTTTCCCCCAAAGTTTGTGTTTTCTAGATCAATATTGTGGTTTTGTGTGGATCTTGATGAAAGATCTTTTAATGGCATGGACTGACAAGATCACTTCCAGAAGTGATTCCCTAATTCAAAAAGAAATATTAACTTTTTATCTCTAATTCTCTGTTCACTTTATAAGAAAAGAGTGAAAGCATGCAAAATAGATGGCCAAGTATACAGGTTCTTGTAACACGTAATTTCCAATAGACAATGTCTATTATGAGTTCCTCCCATTATCTCAGAAGAGGAAGCCAATGTGGGAGTTCTTGCTGCTGCAAAACTGTACTTCATTGCACAGTTCAGTGTGCTTCACTCTTCCTTTCATTTGTCACTCAATTCATCCAAGCACCGACTGAAATGTAAAATTGAATCTCTAAATAGTTCTAGCATGGGCCATGTTTTATTCTGCAGGCTTTAATGGAAGGCAGGTGAGGAGTGAAGCTTACAGACCCCAGCTTGGTGTGATTATGGGGCAGAGGGTGCTGAAAGGGAATGTTCCTCTCACAGACCGGGAATAATTTGTTGCTATTTACATTTGGGAAATAGGCATTCCAGCTAAGACCCATGATGTTAGGGTTGGATGAAGAGGGAAAGTGCTCTAGGAAACTATGCAGAGCTGACATTGTTTTGGAGGCAGCGGACACATTTGTGGTCTGCATTGCAGTAGGAGAACATGTCAGGCAAGGAACAGGTCTGAGCTGCCTCAAGGCATGAGGGAAAAATAGCAAACTTCATCAGCAGGCAGGTGTTCGACTTGCAAAAGCTGGCTGCTGCGTCTGAGCCCAAATCTGACACAGGTTTCAGACAGAAACCTTTTTTTTTTTTTTTTTTTTTTTTTTGATAAAAAATACAAACTTGAAGGAACTGGTTTGTGAATTTGGGTCTAATTTATTGACTTGTGAAGGAGGAGAAAGGAAACGAACACTAAACTCATCCCACTGTTACTACTTTTCTCCACATTCCAAAGAAACAGCAATGATATGGAACACTAAAATTTCTTGCTGTGACCTTTTAGAAATTAAACACTTCATTTCATTTATGTTTGTTTTCAAAGTGCTGGGTTGTTGTTTTGGTTTGGTTTGTTTTAAAATTGAGTATGGTCTGACCAAAGACATAAACTAGAAAAACCAAACCATACATTAGTATCAAATGTTTTCACTTAATTCAAAATTATTTTTACTTTCTCCCCTTCCACTTTTTTTTTTTTTTTTTTTTTTTAGTTTCTCTGGAAAAATGGGCTCTTTTCAGGTCAACCTGCAGAGCAGCTTCTGCTGGCCTCTCTTCCTCCTGCTGTTTCCTATCGAGCCAGCTAAGCAAAAATGAAAAATATGCCCCTCTGCAGCACAGAAACTTCTTTTGTGCACGCAAATAACCTCCATCCAGGTGGAGCTGAGAGCACAAGAAAAGGAGACAGATTGTTTTCTTTCTGAAGTCTTCTCCAGCAGTTTGCAATGTTTGTGCACAAGTCTAGTGCCTATTATACCAATATCTCTGCAAACTGGGCTCTTCCAGATGGAGCTCCCCGCAGGAGGGCTATAGCAACACCTGCCCCTTCCCTGGGAGCATTTCTCAATTCTGTTTTCCTTGTGGGATCCCATGCAAGGATGAGGTAGAACCTGTATCTGGGAAGTACCTCTGAAGCTGAGAGCCTCTTATGGCAATTACAGCAATGCTGAAGAAAGCCAACTGGGTTGAAGTGAGCTGCTCAATTGGTGGAAGATGAAGTTGGTTGATGGACTACAGGCATGTCAATAGGAGGTTTGGGGACATTTTGCTTCTAGCTCAGATGTACATCCCTGCCCCTGGCACAGATGCTTGGCATCCCAGTGGCACAGATGTTTGGGGTCCAAGTTGTCTACCCTGCAAAAACCCAAGCTCAGGTGAGCCATGTTCAGCCAAGCATTGGAGAGAGCTCAGAGAACTCATTCTGAGCTCTGGGAAGCAGGCTAACATCTCTGGAGATGACCCAGTCCATTCTGGGAACCTGTGGGATGAGCTGAGCGACAGCCACTGCCAGCCATTAAAGCTATCAGACCTGTCCCTTGGAGCAAGCTTTCTTACAGCCAGCAGTTCCCAGCTGACCCAACAAGCTGCCACCCCGTGCTCCCGGCCAGCACCCCAAGAGCAGGGCGCTGGCTGTGACACCCCAGCCAGCTGCCAGCTCCTACTGAGGGAGGGGAGCCAGCCAAGCCATGGGTGGGTGCTCCACTGCCTCCCTCCTGCCCAGAACAGGCAGCGCTGCCCAGGGCATGTTATCCTCCATGGCAGGGTGGGAGGCCTGCCTGCGGTTTTCAGATGGGATGATTATGTCTGCAAAGCACTCGGGAATGCTTTGGGATGAAGACTGTTATGTAAGTGTAAGAGAAAGTTATTTATAGAGCCAGGTTTTATTCAAAATGGAATTAAACTTGTGTTCCTGAAGCCTCTGCTTTAGGAACAAGTGGGAAATTGTCCACTTCAGGACAAGTGAGAATTTGTCCCCTTCCCTCCAGTGTGCTGCATCCAAATTGTTTTCTTCAGTTCAGCCCAAAGTTTACGGATGTGTTTTATTTACAAACCGTACCTCTCAGAAAGTTAACAGATCTCTTCTTCCATCAGCTGTGAGGTGGCCCTGGAAGCCTGGACCGTAGCCACGCTTTGCAATCACAGCAGCTGTGGCACCAAAGTATCATAAACCAGGAAATGAAAGCAAAGTTTGAGATGGAATAAACAAGAAAAACCCCAAAACAGTGTCCCAGGCACAATATTTGCCTGCATTTAACAATCTCTGTAGCAATCCATGAGCTGCAGGGAGGGTATCAAGCTTATATCCCTATTAGAGATGGCACTTGTTCAGTGGGCTAATGTCTGTGCTCCTGCAGAACTACAGACCTCGTGGCCTTTTAAAATCTTGCTTTATTACCTTAAAGAGTTTTATTTGCTCTTTTGAAATATTAGATCCAAATCCCTCAGATCTGTACTTTTTACAAGCCATGAAACCCCAAATTGCTGGGATGTCTGCTGAAATCCCTGCTAACAGGTGTTAGGAATATTGTTTTACAAGGTATGGCACCTTACATAGGTTAGTTTGCATAGTTCTGCTGCTGCCCCTCACTTGTTCTAGTATCTATCATGAAATTCCACACATGCCTTTTATTTAGGAACGAACACAAAAGTATGTTATCTTATTCCTCTGGAATTTTCCACAGTTATTTAGCATGTTAGTTTAAGCATAATTGGTTAGTAGGCTCTTGAAATTTATATCTTAGCAGTACTTATTTACATCAGGCTTAAAGTAATTCGTTTCAGTTGAGGTAAATGTGAAGCATTAGATTGCAAACGTACCTAATCCATCTCTCCTCCCCCATGACTAGAAATCCTGTGGTTAAAATAACACAGCCTCTATTCAGAGCTCAAACTTAGAGCTGCTAGCGGGAGCAGGCTTGAGATTTAGACAACTCTCAGCAGATGAGTCTGTTCAAGGGTCTTTCTCAGGTCTTTGTTTTTCATCCTACTTCTGATCCATGAGAGGAAACCAGGCTCTCTCCTCTGGCCGTGGAAGGTAAAGATTTTCTGCATTCTGTATGTGGTTGCATGTGCTTGTAAAGGAGCGTATAAACGTGGCTGCAAAAATGCTGTTGCAAATGCAATTGTAAAAACGTTGTTGCTTATAGAGCAAGAAGCATTTGGCAAATGGCTCCAGAATCTCTAACTGTTAATCTGTTTTTGTGGCTGTTTCCATACGACAGGGAAATGGTGAAATTATAATCTTGCACAGAGAAGCAAGCAGCAGCAATTCTCTGTCACACATCGGAGAGGCTGAGCATGTAGGTGATGTAGGAAACGACAAATCCAGTCGCTATTGTGAACCGGCCGGACTAAAGCAAAACTGGCATTTTGTTGACTGTCAGGTATATTTTGTTGACTGTCAGGTATAGTCCCTCCTGGGTTTATCCAGCTGGTGTAATTCCCAAGGGGGAAGCTGGAGGATGGCACTGGGTCTGTTTACAGAGTATATGCTAATACTGTTCCAGCGTGACTCTTACAGTAACAGCAGAGCTGTGCTTTCAGAAGTGTTTGGATGCAGCGTGCCAGATAATGAACTGCCTTTATTTGCTCTTATTGCTTTCCAAGTCACAGGGGATGTAGGAAAGCATCATCTTTTCCTTGAATCCTTATTTTATTTGAAATCCAGGAAACAATCGTGCTGCCTGTGCTAATGCCCGTGGAACTGTACTCCCAGTGCTGGAGGTTGATAACTCTCCCAGCCCTGGTGCTCTCGCTTCTCCCCATGCTGTGATTCACACGGAATCCTGAGTCCCAGATCAGTCCTCCTGCACCGTGGTGTCCCAACACAGCAGGTCACACTGCTGCATAAGACAGAAATACTGTTATTCAGGGTTTTGCTTAATTTAAAAAAACAATGCTGCCCCTCCCTGCCCCGAGGAGCGGGGCTGTGTCTATTTGTTGGGAAGGGCACTTATACACTTCCTCCATCAAGGTAGCACTGACCAAATGCTGCTCCAGGTGCTACCTTGCCAGTGCTGGAGAAAGCCTTGTCTCCCACCCAGAGACACCCCCTTTCCTCTTCCCCTTCTTTCCTTCTGCCTTCCCTTCCCTGAGAGAGACAGCCTGCTTTCAGTGTCCTGCCTGCAATAGCTGGCCTCCTCTGGTCCATACTGTCCCACAGCCCTGTCACCCTGGCAGCACGTGCTCTACTCATCCACTCCTCTGGAGAAAAGAGGAGGACCCTGCTTGGCACACTAGGTCCCTCACAGCGCAGAGCTGCTGTCCTCTGGGGGGGCCTCTTGGCTGGCAAAGGTGCTCTCATCCTTTGAGCCAACAATGCTGCTTTGTCCTGGAGGAAGAAATGCAGCTTTATCACTTGGGTGCCTGGCGCAGGGAGGGGCAAGCAGGGCTATAAGGAATACAAACATACAGCTTTTCATGAATCTCATGTAGAGCGCTCCATGGCAGAGAGGCGGCTTGGAGGAGAGAGAATATGTGCAGAACAAAGAAATGCGGTCAGGCAGCAACTATAAAATTTCAATATAGAACGTGGAGCTGATGTCATTTTAACGTCCCAAGCAGTGCCAAGAATTCTAAGCTCCATATCAAGATTCAGTGCAAATCCCCCACATACTCACAATTTGTTCTTGTGGAAAAATGAACTTTTATGGAAAATATGCATGGGAACCTGCCAGAGGAGTGTGTTGCTTTATTTCTTTTATTAATTTTGAATACATTAGTTCAGAGAGCAATCCCATTTTAGCATCAGCTGCCTCTATCCAAGGAGCTGAAGCTCAAATGCAGATACTGGAGGAGAGGGAAGTGTGTTTTTTGTACGAGCAGTTGTTAGATGGGAATAGCTGTTCGAGTAGGAAGGGATGTGGGAAGGTTCAGTGGGGAGACTGAGATAAAGCTTTTTTATGGGTGACATATCTGAATCGTGGTAAGATGCATCTGAATGGAACAGTGTCATCAGCTCTTACAACTGCATCAAAGGTGGGATTGCATGCAGCTCCTACGACTGAGGTTATTCATATGTGTCCTGATATAAAACTGCATTTGAAGTTGCTTATAACTTTGCCAGACTCGAACCATTTAGACTGAGGTCTTTCAAACTGATTGTCTGCCTTAGGCTAAGTTCTTTCCTGGAGAATTTCAGCCAAAACTGTCCAGCCATTTCCAAGAATGAACACAGGGAAAAAGGCATTGTTGTCCAACTGGGAAAAAAAAAAAATGGAACAGGAGGGGGAATCTGATGATCTTTTCCTTGGACAGTTCTTATCCCTCTGCACTTTGGAATAGAGATCTGAAATTTGGCAGCTTTGTGTTAGGACTGTGATTTTTTTTATTTTTTTTTTTCCCTTTGTAAATCTCCTCCAATTCAGCTTACTGACAGCCTTTGAGGGGAAAAAATAGCAACTTACTAGGTATGTGCTAAGGCCAAGTAGTCAAAATCTGCTGAAATTCCTTCCCATGTGAGTGAGCTCAGCCCAGCATCTTGGCATCTCCCAGTGCTGACCCCAGTGCTCTCGTGCACTCAGTCAGTGCTACCAAGTTCCTGCTGCTCCTGCTGCCCACCCCACCCCAGCTCTGCAGGGACCAGGTTACTCATGTCCCCTCTCTTAAGCCCCAGATCCATCCCCAGCTCTAGAAGCAGGATGAAGCTGGCCTCTCCCTGTAATGCTACTCAGGGAAGAGGGGTTGAGCAATGGAAAGGCAGGCAGGGAACAACAGTGTTTGACATCTTCCCCACGCAGCCAGGAGACAGCCAGGGACCATGGGGGTGCTGGGCTAAGGGACGGTCTGCTACTGGGATGCTAGTGCTGAAGGATGGCAAGGGACTGGGATGGGGACTCAATGGTACAAGTGAGGAGAAAGGGGCTTGAGGGCTCAGGAGAGCTGCAGGGATGTGTGTGTCAAGGTGTGAGGCAGATGGAGAGTCTGGACATGCCAGAGTCTGACATGAAACCTGAACTGCCCCATCCATGGTCTGTTTTGGGCAATATGAGTGCTGCCTTGCAGAACTGGCTTCAGTCCCACTCTCCCTAAAGGGGGAGGTTTTTTGCACCAGGTCACACTGACGCTTTCCTCAGTCTGCAGTCAGTAGCTGTGGGTTGTGCCCCCCGTCTGCACGTATGGTAAGGCCCTGGTACTGAATGTTGGCTTCTGTAAGGAAGTTGGTGGGAGCTCTGTCTCAAACATGTCCAGTGCCACCTGATGCTGAACACTCTTGCACGGCCACTGCCCCAGTTATTTCTGTTGGTCACCCCTTGGTCTCTGCTCATGACTTTAAAGCACTGGGTTGTGGGACCTGTGAAGCCTGCAAGGATGAATGTGGACGTGGGTCTTGCTGGAGGGAAGACCCACCAGTGTGATGGGGGACAGGTGGGATGGGTGACCAAGCCAGATCCCTGACAAAGTGGTGCCTGATGCAATCAAGTTGGTGGCTTGCATGTCTGTATCTTCTCTTTGTTTCCATTTGGTTCAAGTAGCACCAGACCCCTGACAGAGGTACCAGAGCTCAGAGACACTTGTGAAGCACCCAGATACTACAGCAAGATGTGCCACTGAAATTTTCCCAGTGTTGGGAAAAATCAGTAATTTTTATACAGAGGTATCAAATAAAGCCCAGGACCACACCGAACACTAAGGAAAAAACTGCAAAATTATATATAACATCTCCTCCAGCGTATACAGCCCATCCTTTACCGTGGGATAAAGCTGAGACCTCTGGCAAAATACTGTGCAATCATCTAATAATCGAGTGTATCATAACTCACAGCACAAGGGAGGCCTAATTCTGATGTCTCTTGCCTCGTGGGTTTTTCAGTCTTAACAGTATTCGTATAGCCTATTTTTGTACGTAATACATATGCAGCATTTCCAGACAGATGGTGAAATCTCAGTGTTTCCATTTTGCCACTTGATGTGATTTCCACATTGACAGGTAGGGAGCTGCAGTCTGCTTGCCTCTGCTCTCTCTGGAGTGGCAGGGTGAGGAAGTTTCCTTCTCTTCTTTTATGGCAATGGGTTACAGAGCAACCTGTATGGCCTCTCCTTCCACAAAGTCATTCAGGGAAGTTTCATCATCTTCATTAGCTCCTGAGAGCCCCAAGCACACACCAGGACTCAGCTGTGCAAGATGGTATGGAAACAAAGACCAGACCTGACAATGTGAGAATACCAGGGCTACCTACAGACAGCTACTGAGAGATGGAGGAGCTTCTAAGAAGCTGTGAGATGGTGTTGGCCAGTGTGGCAGGTAGTACTTGCTGCAAACTGAGAGGCTTTGTCAAGGGAGACACAAGGAGGAGATTTAAGGAGGGATTTGCAGGAGAGCTGAAACAGAAAATAAAAGGAGTGGTGGATGCTTATGGGCTTCTGCTCAAAGTGTCATGGAAGAAAACAAGAAAGTGCTTGTCTGGACATTGTGGCAAACAGGGCACTTTGATGCTGGGTGAGAGTGGGTGCGTGGAGTGGAGACTGAGAGTCAAAGGACTGGAGATGCTTCTTGGGGATATCCATGTGGAAGTTATTATAAAAGAAATAAATCCAGGAAGCTGTTGCTGTTACAACTCTGCTGCCTCCTTATCTGCAACCCTGGCTGATCCAGCCAGCTCCTTTCACTGCACACAGCCCAGGGAAAGACTGAGGTCACCTTATGAGTGCTAACCCAGAACCTTCATTGCTTGATGAATTGCTTGACCTACTTGAGACTCAGACCTTGCTCCTACATCACCTTCATTCCCAGATAGCTACTGATTATATCCCATCATGCTTTTCCTACATTTTTGGTCTGAATTAAACCAGTATGTGTGACATGACTGGTTCAACAATCACAACACTGTGCCTTGGGACTTAGTATTTGCTGGAAACTGAAGTATATGTAATTAATTCTGCAATTCCTCAATGAACAAAATGGGGCTTTTGTGTAATTCCTGTTTCTCATTTGTTTCCAAATAGCCACGAACCATGAACTATTTTGTCTCAGGAAGTATTGATTTCTTTTCCAAATGAACTGCTTTGACCTACACTGCAGACCCTTGTGTCTCCACTGATTGTGTGGGCCAGGTCTTCTGTCTTGAGCCATGCCAGGGTCTTGAGTTTCTGAAGGCAGTTATACAGTAATACTGAGGTCCCCAGATCCCATGGCTGGAGACAACTAGATTGTTCCCAGCCCTGAGAGAACCTTGCTACCTTCCTGCTGTTGTACCCATCCCAGACATAAATTTGTCTTCATGTTACTCTGCTGCTTAGTGACGTGGGATAGGGTGAAACGGGTTTTGTTTCCTACCATAGAGCCCTGGCTGAGTACTCTTGTAGGAACCATCTTGATAATCCAAACAGTGTTATCCTTCATAAATCATGTCCTATTTTGTGCAGGGGCTTTGCCACGTCTTCAGATGTATGCATGAAATATATGTCACCTGGGATGTGTGGCCTTTACAGAATCCTCCCATTTCAAGGACACATTGGAAAAGTGTTTTATCTGGTGCTCTATTTATTGTCTTGTGACTTAAATTCAGAAAGGAGGTGAATACACAGTTATATCAGAAAAGAAAAACTCATTTCTGGTAAGGCAAAGGCCTTGCTTTTTTCAAAAGGAGACTTGCACAGGGTGAGAAAGATGAGCACTTCAGCCTTTTGCATTGGTGAAGACCATTTGGGAAACCCCTACCCAAACATTGCTCTTTTTAGTGACATCCGGTGATAGGACACAGGGCAATGGGTCCAAGCTGGAACATAGGAGGTTCCCTGTAAACTTAAGGAGAAACTTTTTCACAGTGAGGGTGACAGAGCCTGGAACAGGCTGCCCAGGGAGGGTGTGCTGGAGTCTCCTGCTCTGGAGACATTCAAAACC
>JAAGNO010007690.1:0-21846 GCA_033439905.1 Ceryle rudis | reverse complement strand
CCTAAAAGAAGGCAGGAAAGGGACCGTTTACAAAGGCCTGTAGTGACAGGATAAAGGGCAATGGTTTTAAACTAGAGAAGAGTAGATTCAGATTGCATGTTAAAAACAAGTTCTTTACCATGAGGGGGGTGGAGCACTGGAACAGGTTGCCCAGGAAGGTAGCTGAGGCCCCATCCCTGGAGATACTCAAGGTGGGGCTTGACGAGTCTCTGAGTAACCTGCTCTAGTTGAGGATGTCCCTGCTCACTGCAGGGGGTTGGACTAGATGATCTTCAGAGGTCTCTTCCAGCCCAAACCGTGCTATAATTTGTAAGCTAAAGGTGCTAATGCAGCTGCCTCTGTGTTAGTGTTCCACCAGACCAGCACCTACAACGGGAAGTTTGCAATGGGGGTAGATATATCCTTAACTAAGTGCATTTCTTTTCTTATCTTCATTGCAACATGTCACTGTTTTTTCATCCATTAGTGATTTTTTCCCCCCTCTTAACATTGTCTCTGATTTCTGTGTCATGAGGGGGAGTATTGTCAGTTCGCATTCTCATGATGGGAGAGGCAGAAAATCCGTTCTGTATATCATGTGCCCTTGGCTCCCAACACCTCAAAGGATTTCTTCAAGCCCTGCTCATTATCTCGTTTTATACTTTAAAAGAAAAACTAAAATGCTGGTGACAAATGGCCTCATTTATCACATTTAATTGACTGACTGTTCTTTTAAGCCTCTGAAATATACACTTTGGGCCAAAGCACTGGAAAAAGAACATGCCATTTACCCTGGTCTGCTGCCAGGTCACATTAAAAAATGTTCAGGAGGTGTTTGCTAGACCAGTATATGGAGTGAGCTTTCTTCAGCAGCATATCCCTAGCTGCATGATGCGTTGCTCTTTGAAAAGGAAATAGAGCAATTGCATCAGAGGTGCATTTTATCCTTTCCTAATTGCACTAGCCACTTTACTAGAAACTTGTGCACGTGTAGCACGAGGCCTGCACCCTCTGCTGAGGTTAGGACTTGGCAAAAGGTCCCCGAAGTAGAAACATAGCCATGCTGGAGGTGACCACCCAAATGCACAGCTCTTACCACTGTGAGGTTGCTAACATTTATTACAGTGGCAGAACTGAGGTACGTGCACTGAAAGGGAGGCACCTTGTTCCTACCCTGTGCTTCCCAGCCCCTCACAGGTTTTGTCCTGCTGTGACAGAGCCCCTGCCCTGTTTGAAGCCTTGTCTGTGCCAGCCCATACATGGCCTTGTGGGACCCCAAGACTGGGATCTGCAAAGCTTTCCCACAGCAAGGTCCATGCTCCCAGCAGCTTCTCCCCCACTCTGTTTAGTGCAGTGCAGCACAACCTGCAGCTCCCACAGACCCCATCCTGTGGGTGCTACCTACTGTGCACCCCAGGTTTCACCTGTGGGTTAAGTGGGTGCACTCTCACCCCTGTATCCTTTCCTCCTGGTTTCTACCAACCCTGACATTGTCATCCCCTTCATGACCAAGCAGCAGAAATGGAGTTGGAGTGAAATTGTTATGGGAAGGGTGAAGCCATTAGAAAGTTGTATGTGGAAGGTGCCAGTTCTTCCATGTTGACTAGGACAGTGCCTTGAATGGGTCCCTGGTTGTCTCATTTCGTCCCAGAACCTGCCAATATTTTCACTGACAACTTGGGCAGTGGAAAAATAGAGCAATGTGCTTTTTGCCACTGCAGCAGGTGTTGCACTGGCTGTAGGCTGCAGGAGTGACAAACTGGAGATGGGGTTTGAAAAGCCCTAAGATGAAGTTTGAAAGAGATGGATGCACATCTATCCCCACTGCCCCTGAGCCAGGTTGGGGCTGACTGCCTGAGCTGCTGGTCGGCTCCAAGGACCTGCAGATTGTGATGAGTCACGGTCTCACTGAGTACCTATAATGTCATACTGTTGCAAAACAAAAACTCAAAATCCACTGTGGAGGACATAAGTAGGAAAAATACAGCATGCCAAACATCTCCTTTCCCTCTGTTCAGCTCCCCCTGTTAGTGTGAGACGTCACCTAGAGAGTTTTTTATGGATGGGAACACTGTACCTCAAGAAAGTGTATACAGGTATGTGCAGGAAGGTAGGTTAAAGAAAGTGGGTCTGGTTAAAGAAGAGATGTCTGAAGGGAGAAGCAGTGTCTTTCAGACACCTGATGGGCTCAGCAAAAAGAAAGTGAATAAATTGCTCTCTGTCCCTGCTGTAGATAGCAGCCAGGTGCTAGCATTGCAGTGAGGGTGTGTACTGGGTCTGGCTGGGAAGGAGTTAAGAAAGGCTTAAGACAGATTTCAGAAATGTTGCTAATGGTGAGAGAGGTAAAATGATGAAATACTTTGTCTCACGAGACTGTGGAGGTTCTGTTATTAGAGGTTTTAAAGAATAGGTTAGAAAGACATCTGTAAGGACTGATCTAGGCATGGGCTGGAAGGATGGAATGGAGCCAGTCTCAGTCCCCAGGGACCCTTCCGCATGACATTTTCATTGTATTAATGTGAACATATGAGACTCCTTTTATAAAGTACTAAAACCATCACTCTGGTTTCTAAACAGAAAAGGTTTCGATCTTGATTTTTGAAGATGGAAACCTTTTGTCTCCTTTCCCTGTCCCACCCTCAGAAAAACCTGCTGTAAAGAGGCCACTGAACTCCAAAGCTGAGAAGTCTTCTCCCCCACTCCTGTCCTCTGCTGGCCTGGGAACCCTGAGCTGGAGAGGGCAGTGGCAGGACCCTTGCCCTGAGAGGCACTGGGGTCCCATGCCCTGGAAGAGCTGGTCCCACATTCCTGCTCCTCCACACAGCAGCTCACAGGACACCCAGAGTACGCGCAGGGCACCCCAAAGCCCACCACTGCCCCCAACAGCTGCTTGTCCCTGTGGAGCCCCAGTCCCTTTGCTGCCCCAGCCACACTACACTGGTCACCGGGAGACTTGGCATCGCATCCTAAGTAAAAGATTGACACAAATCCTGCTGTCCTGATTAGTAGCCTGTCTAATCCTTGTGATGTCAGAAGGGCTTTGCATGGCAGGATTTGGCCCACTGCCCTTGTACAGGCACCACTGAAGAGCTTGGGGTTTTTTTGCCCTGCCTTCGGGCCGGTGGCAGGCAGGAGGAGACTGCAGACTCTCCTGCAGGGAGCCTGCACTGGGGTTTTAGCCACCCAGCAAAATTCACTGCCAAGTTTTGTTTAGCTCAATGGAAAAATGGGACAGAAAGGTGTTTTCTGAAAAATACAGAAATATCCCACTGTGAAGCTCCTCTTTGATGGCACGGCATGTATATATATATAAAAATGTTATTATATCCATTTGTATAAACATATATATTGCAGTGATACTGTTTTTGTGCTTCCTACAAGCACAGTTTCTGAGGTTAAGACAAGGTACACATGTGGTGGGAGGAGGAAAGAAGGAAGGAGAGCAAACTGCTGCAGGACACAGCAGCTCTCCTCTAACCCCCATTTCTTGCACTGATGGAATGCAGCCGGCGACTGTTTCTACTATTTAAGGAAAAAGGTTCCTATACAAAATCCTGTGGTTTTGAAGTGATCCTTTTATAGGCATAAAGAGATTTTTCCACATCCTTCTATTTGATTTATTTCTTTTACTCAGACCTGGCTGCTCCGATAGATATTTGCAGGATATCATGCACTGGAATCAGACAATTCATTCCTATTCTTGGTAGTGGAAGTCAAATATCCCACTGGTTTACCACATAAAGCCATAGGGATGCAAACTGAAGTCAGTTTAGCTGTGGGGCAGTGCAAGAGAGAGTTGAATTTGGTCCTGTACCCATCTCGAGGGATTTTGAGCTGGCAATGCCCCACCACAGAACTGAATGTGCTTTATGTTCTGCAGTGGATTTGCCATAGTCACAGTGCTTTCTAATGAGTTTAGTCTTGTGCTTCTCAACAGTGATGAATATTAATGTCATTTATTATCTCTTTGGTTTGGAATAAGATTAACTATGTGTTAACCTTAAGTTATCAGCCCAGGTTTTTAGGGTGTGTATCCTAAACAGCAGTTGGATGCAATGCATAACCTGCATCTGGAGCAGGACCTGAACACTCATCTCTCCTGACCCAGATGTGGAAGATGTGGCATTGATGTCTGTTTGGGCCCGGAAAACAGCGAGTGCATCCCACATCCTGGATAGCAAGTTGCCAGCAGCGATGTGGGACAGGGAAGTGACGAGGGGTGACTGGGCTGTGACTGTGGGCACTCGTGGGAAGACTCATCCAGGCAGCATGCAGCATATGCAGGGGCTCAGGTGGGAGACATCTAGGCCGAGGGTAGATGCTGAGCCGCTTGGCCCAGCCAAAATCCTGGAATGTGAGGAAGCAAAGCAAATTTCAGGGATTTACAAGCAATCCCACAGACAATTGAGAGCTCCCCAAGTCCCTTTTCGGGCATCAGCATCCTTGGGGGTATCTGGGCACACATGTTAAGCTGGGGACCTGAAAGCAGCATTACACAGTTCGGTGCTTTGTAAGGATCAACTCAGTCTTTAATTTATTACCCCAGACTCTACAGTCATATACTGCACTAGAGGTAGCTCTTCTGCACAAAACTACAAAACAAGGGGTTTACAGAGCCCCAGTAGCTGCTCGGAGCCAGATGTCTATTATCTCATCACATACATACGCTGCACAAAGATGCCAGCGTTAATACTTTCCTTCACCACCACGGAGACATGCCTGGTACCACCAGTTCACGCCGACATAAATAACAACCTGTCCAAGCATCTCCTTTACAAGCGCTGGGGGAAGGACACATGTGCCAGATGGAAATATAGCCGAGGGTTGTGCCCTCGGTGGCTTCGAGTTATATAATTTTCTCTCAATGTGACCTGAGTGGGAGTGATTCCTCTACAAACTGCATTGTATTTGGCTGCTTACACATTTTTTTTTAATGAAGTTGAGGGGCAGGTAATAGGAATGATAACAAAACTACCACAAAGCAGCTGAGACCCCCAGATGTGGTAAAAAAACATTAACCTGCTACCTGGTTCCCCCTTGACAGATGAGGAATGTTCACTTATTCCTGCTTTAAAACAATCTAAATACCTGACTTCAGAAAAATAAATCCTCTGAGTGGGAAATTTACTGAGTGGGAAATGCTGAAGTTGGATTTTGGATCAGTGGTACAGGTATCAACTCTCCAGACTTTGAAGACTCTCAACTTGAAATCATCTTTTAACTGTGTGTGAGACCACCAAGGAAAATTATGTAATCCAGACATGCTTCCAGCTCATCTAGAAGGAATCGTTAAGACCAGGCTGAAGATATATTGATAGAATCTGGATGGAAAACTAAGTTATGCCTGCCCACAGAGGGACAAACTCATAGCTCTCTCCTAAATTGTGGGTGGTCTATTGTGCATTGCTCTAGTCAATGAGAACATTACACTCATATATGCAAACCTAATTTGAAAAAGCATTATTTAAACCGAACAATGAATGTATTATAATCTCACCATTTGCACACAGAGCCTTGGTCCTCCATTCTTCTCCAGTACACAGCCTATTCAAAATCCTGCAATTTTACTTAAAAACAAGAATGCTGTGGGCGTAAAGTTAGCATAGAAGTACACAGACCACTGCTGACTCTGTTTTCATCCGCGCAGAGCATAAGGCAACCAGATGATTTATTTTTATTGGCACTGCAGGCAGATAAGCTTCCACTATTCTGAAGGACAGGAGTGTGGGTTGGCCCTGGCTGTCATTCAGAGCACGCCCAGCAGACAGCTTACAAAACCTGATTCAGTAATTACATCCTCCTCAAGGAGGATGTGTTGCGGAGGAAGGCCAGGATCCCCGCTTCTCCCATTGCACTCGGAAATAACCAGGAGTGCTCCCAGTCAACGAAGGGCTTGGAACTGTTGTTGAGTTTTATAAGTATTGTGGCATGTCAATGGGACATCAGGTCTACGCTGTGGCTGAATCACAAGGGTCCAACTTAAAATAAGAACTGAACACTGTGGCTGAAAAATGGAAATTCTTTGTAAAGGTGTTGAGACCTGGTACAACAAACGCCCTTCCCAGACTTCAGCGGGGTGAGGGCAAGGGCAAGGTGGAGCATCTCTGCTTGGAGAGCTGCAATCTGGGGAGGCTGACCAGCTCCCAGGGTGGCTGACCAGCTTCTCCCCCTCTCCTAGGTAGGCTCAGCTCCACATGGTGCTCCCCAGTGCTTGCCAAAACAGTTCACACCCCCCACAACCTGCCCCGCTGCCCCCCTCAACTGCCTCATTGCTGTGCTTCACCTCCTGCCTGCCACAGGAAGGGAAGGCAGACTGGAATTACTCTCTTTTTTCCCCTGTGACCACTTCAGCAGGGGTCTCTGGTGTACAGACCTCATGGTAACAGATCTTCTCCCTTCAGCTGCTGCGCCTCTGGCTTCTACAAAATACCCCATTTTGTGTGGACTCTGGAATTAAGTGGACAAACTTTAATGGATATTCCTACTCTTGACTGTGTCTAATTTAACTGGATCCTACTCTTTCCTTGAAGGACACCTTGATTATCATGCAAATTACATTTTTACCCCATTCCTCAGAGATCTCAAGTGGGATTTTTTTTTTTTTTTTTATTAAAGATTGTTAGAGAATTCTAGCAAGTAAAAAGACCATGAATACAAATGGATGATCAGGGATAAACATTAAAGGGTATTAACAGCCCTGCAGAATTGCTCCACAGCTTTAGATTTCAGTGTTGGGGGTCTATGTGCCTCCACAGTTGTACTTGCACCTCTTGGACGGTACCATTGGGGTTTGTATCTCCTCCTGCTGCAGATGAAACAAGGCAGCTCTCCTGCAGCTTCAAGGCCAACACTGAAGAGACATCCCAAAGAAGAGCAAATCAGAGCTCCACATACAAATGCCCATGCTTTGGGGATGTCTTAAAGCATCCGCAGTGGGGAGCAGAGTTGCTTGGCTTAAAAATATTCTTCCTAAAATAAAGGGTTTTGTCCGGTTTTTTAGGTAATTTTTTGCAGGAAAATGTTGCTTCCAAGCAAGTATTTTCCAGTGGATTTAAAAAAACAACACCTGTAGTTTCAGTTTTCAGGTTTTGAAAAGTAAAATACCTTAAGAAATTTGAATTTAATTTATCCATCTTTAGTACCAGGTACCTAACAACTCAAAAAATATCAAAAAGAGTTCTTTTGGTTTTTTCCCCTTGTTTGTCCCTCTCTCTTTTACCCCCAAAGCCTCCACAGCTGCCCAGATGCCTCCTGCCTTTCCCACATACCTTGCCAAATCAGTTCACCTGCGTGGCACCAGGACCTCACCACCAATGTGCCACCACTCTGGCACAGTCTGCACTTTGGAGAGGGGGTGAGCACCCGCCCTGTGCCAGCTGTGCAGAGAAGGACCTGCACCCAAGGCCACCCATGGGCATTGATGAGACACGCCAGGTCAGACTCCTTGGGGTGTTTTGTCCAAGGGCTGCTCCCGTGTCCCTTCTCCTCCCTGTTTCTCAGCCAGAGCTTAACAACGTTCCGAGTCTCCTTTAGCTGGCAACTGGGCACACTCTGATCTTTCTGCTGCTGGCATTGAAGATCAGGCCTCAGAGATCAATGTTCTTTCCACGATGAAATCTGTTTGGAAAAGGTAAAGATCTGAGGGCTCCCTCAGCCAGAAAACCAGATCTGTCTTCCTGGAATGTCAGGTCATCTGGGCTGCAGTTAATAAACAGCTTGGGAGAGATGGGGACAGTGATTGAGCTGCTCGTAGGAACCTGTGAGGTTGGTTTCCTGCAGGATCTGGCCCTTGCTGCTGCCTTGCAGCTCCCACTGCCCTTTCTGGCAGCCAGTGCTTGCCTGGATGAAGGGCAACTGGTACTGAGGACGGCCCCAGCTCACTGCATGTCCCAAACCTATGGGGACTTCAGGATCTTGAAACACCTCCCCCATCAAGACTGGATGAAAGTGGCTAGCAGAACCACATGTTGTCAGGGGCAGAGGGACAGACAGTACAACCTCACAAGCCTCCTTTTGGCGGGAAATGCAGCTAAAACATCTACCTGGTTATTTATACCTGTCACCCGGGAGGCCAGGTCCCACTGCTGCTGGGATGCCAGGTACTGGGGACAGCAAAACAGACTGTCTTGTGTTCCTGGGGTCATCCTACCTACATGCCTAATCACACAGCCAATGTCCTTGTTTCCCACCCCATCCCAGAAGTGTCTGCAGAGATGGAAAGAGGTAGATTCTTCAAGGAAACCTTTGTGTATGGCAACTGAATATACTGAACTGCTCAAAGAAAGAAGTCCCTGCTCTGACTGTACACCCATCTCCCCAGACAATCCCACACATCCTCTTTACTTGGGCACATGCTGCCCAGTACCTGTCTGAGCACCCCCAATCTGAGCCCGGATTTTCTTTCCAAAGTAGGAGAAGATAACAGACGCCCACATGTGCTGTGGGTTGGGTCTGGGATGGCCTGTGCAGGTAGGGCTGTGCCCACACCATTAGGAAGCCAATACTTCACTTTGGAAGAGAGAATAGGGACAAAGGTGGAAAATAGAGAAAACACACTGAAAATGTGACTTCTGTTTGCTATGGCTATAATCCTCCTTGTAACCCTGCACCAGCACCAGTGAAATGCAAAGAGAAGGTGGTTCAAGGCAACCAGGGGGAGCCTTCAGAGGAGACATGGCTCCTGGTGGCTGGTGTGAGGTGCTCCTCCTGGCAGGCATATGACAGTGGTCCTTCCCACAGATGTTTCAGGGCCCAGGCATACCTGGACTTGGACCCCTTCTGATGTGAAGACATGAGTGTCCCCAAAGCAGGGACCCCACCACTGCACCTTTCACCCTTCTCCTTTTGGGCTTCACACCACAAAACTGGTACAGTTGGACCTCCAGAGGTCATCCTGGGACTCAAGTCACCAGCCCTTACCCTGTTCACCCATGTCCTTCCAGTTAAAGATAAGATTATTCCCCTCAGCTGCCAGAGGCTGAAAAAAATTATGACTCAGATGTGATTTTTGTACCACTGCGGTTAGATTTTCTGTCCTGTGCAGGGGAAACAATGAAAGGTGAAATCCCTGTAGGGAAGGATTTGTGAAATTCTGAGGGAAAATGGTATTACGGGTAATTGTTTCCTGCTGAGAGGATCTAAGAGACCTTTGCAGAAAAGCTGCCCTTTTCAGCACTATCCACTGCAGCATGCCTAGAAACAGAATTTGGTCTCTATCATAAATACGCTCTGCTGCACATTTTCCTGCTGCACCTGAAATCTAATATTGGTTTATTCCACTGGGATTTCCTTCATAAGAGACACCGTAGCGTAAATGACAAACCTGTTAAATTGTAAATGAGGTGAAATGGTGGGTGCTTTGGCCCCTGGAGCACGAAGACTTTGATTCTTAATGGTAAGTGTTGAGACTTACCTGTTGAAAATGCATAGGGAAAATTTATTGACTATCAGAACAAAATCCCCTCCTCCTAAGCATAGTTGTACTGCCAGAAGGCACCAACTTTGTTTCACAACGTTTGATTAAGCACAAAAAAAGACACTTAGGAGCAGTTTCTTTCTTGTATCTGGTTCCCAGTATTTTAAGAATGTATCCTTTATTTCTCCCTGATGAAGGGAGATAAAATAAGCCAGCATTAATAGAATGATCATTAGAATCATCAGAGTCATTAAGGTTGTAAATGACCTTCAAGGTCATCAAGTCCAACCATCTGCTAAACATTATCAGGACCACTAAACCATGCCCTGCAGTGCCACACCTAGATGGTTTTTTTGAACACCTCCAGGATGGTGATTCCACCCCCTCCCTGGGCAGCCTGTTCCAAGGCCTCACCACTCTCTCAATAAGAAATTTTTCCTAAGATCCAACCTCAACCTCCACTGGCACAACTTAAGCCCATTTCCTCTCATCCTATCACTAGTTAACTGGGAGAAGAGACCAACACCATCTCGCTACAACCTCCCTTCAGGTAGCTGTAGAGAGCAATATGGTCTCCTCTCAGCTTCCTCTTCTCTAGACTAAATAAATACAACAACTGATGTAATACTAACTTTTGCTATGGTGTCTGGTCATAGATATGCTTGTACATATCCCAGAAAAGTCCATTTTTATCTCTAAGCCAAGACACCTTTGTTTAGCTACTCTGAGCTGTGACGGTGTTAACAGTGGATGGGGAGTGGGTCCTCAGACAGGCTTTCCTCTTCACTCTTCCACTGAACTTACCAAAGTAGCCTGATGGCACTTGATGGATAGCATACTGCCATCCACTGAAAGAAACCCTCTTGTTCAGCTGCCTTTGAAGCAACAGAGACTTTGACCTAGACACAAGAAAACTTGTGCTTACAATTATCACAATCGGAACAAACCCAAGACCACTGTGACTGTTTTGTTAACAGTGTGCTTTGCTGCTCCCAACCTTTGCAAAATCTGTGTATCTGGCTCTCAAAAAGTATTACCACTTGGACCTATTTCATGTGGATTGTGAAGGATAAAGACATTCCTGAAAGCTCACTTGACAGCTCTGCTGCTCTGCCAGCACCAGTAACTTAAGAAGGAATCATGGTCCCTATGAAATACAGATTGCAGCATAGCTGGAGGATGGGGCCCAGCCAGATGTACATGCATGGACAGATCTACAGAAGATTCATTTTCTGTCCCGCAGTAGCTCTCATCTTCCTTCTTCTGCTGCTCTGCAGCTTTTCTGCTGAGGACACATGTAGGCAGAGGAGACACCAAATCTTATCTTTGAAATCATTTCAGAAACATGCCTTCACATCAGGTTCTCCTGATCACAGGAAGAGGAGCCAGCAGCAGAAGGATGGAACGGGAAGGAGCTCAGATCTCATGTTTTCCTGACATGTCTCAGTAATAGCTTTATGAAGAATTAGAGCATTTTAGCAGGACTGAAGGGTGCTGATGGCATCTGTTTTAACATGATAAACCTTGTCATCCCAAATTTACTGGTATAGTGACTCCCTGACATCATCAGGAGTAAATGTGTTACATCGATTAAGCCTTTTACAGTCCAGCATGGATTTAGGTAAACTGCAGGAATTGAAGGGCTTAATGAGAAAAACAGCTTGAGCGTGTAGAGCCGTCCCTGAGACGTGTATTTGAAAAGTGCAAATGTCTGCTACATGGACCCCTAACTGCTTTATCAGACAAGAGAAGAAATCTGGCAAAGCTTAATGATCTCACGGCAAGACACGTGAATGCAGTTGAAAGATGTCTGTCAGATCACTCAGACTCTTCCCTTGGGCTGCGGGAAGAGGTGCTGCCATACCAACTAACAAGTTCCCAGCACGTGTGCCTCAGCTCGTCATCTACTCTAAAAGCTTCCTGGGAGGTAATTGGCTTTTTCAGGAGCAGGGTGAATGAGCTGTAGTAGATGAGAATTACTCTCTCTTGCTCGTTTTAAGTCACTGGAGTTCAATAACCAGATTTCTGGAACTATTTTGAGCTCTGTCTCGAGGAAAGAGGCACATGGACAGATATGTTCTGCAATGCAGTAGAAAAGTTGTTAATGGAGTATTTTTCTGCTGTGTTAGGAATTACTTTGAACTGTTCTTGTACAGCTTTACTGATGGGCAGCAGTGTAAGTGGCTTTGAGCCTGGCATCCCATGATCCATCCAGCTTCCACACATGCAGCAGCTGACAGACTGCAGAGTCCACCTGGCTCCACCATTCCCTGTCAGGCCATTGGGAGCAAGGGCAGTGGAAGAGAGAACATCTGTTTTCTGTGATGAGTATGTTCATCACTTCTATCCTGGACCCTTCTTAGGGAGTGGGAGAGAGTCATACCCATACTCGAGCCAGGCTAGTGGCAGACTCTTCCCTCATCAGCATAAAGTCATCCTTGTGCCATGTTTGTTATGACGCTGGCTGCAAAGAACCAGCCAGCAGCACCCTCCCACTATGGTGGCTGTGTGAAGGAGGAAGAGCATCACTGGCCACTGTTGAGCAAGAGCAGATGTGGTCATTGAATTTAGAGCTCAGGGCACAGCCACAGAGCATCTGAACAACCCTGAATACAACCACCTCATCTGCAGGGCTGGTTGAGAGAGAGGCAGGGAGCAGGATCCAGTGGCCAAACCCAGCTAAGCTGGCAACACCTAGAGTCACCCCATTGCAGAAGTCCAGGTTTTTAAAGAGGTTTTGGGCAGGGGCATACAAAAGGGACAACCTAAGTCCTGAGGCAGCTGTGAATTGCTGTCTCAGATTTAGGCACCTAAGTGCTTTTTTGGACCTCATCCCAAACACTTCATTGAGTGAGTGTTGCATTAACAACAGCCCAGTAAGAGGATAAGCAGCAACAGAAATGCTCCAAGCTGCTCCTTTAACGCATCCTAGGATGTGAACAAATGATCACTGAAAAAACAGCTGTACTGGGTTATGGTGTCATTGCCCCAAGCTGTTTCCTTCATCACTTCCACAAGGAAACACCCCTTGAAGAGCTTTCCTCACAGACTTCACTGTAAAATCATCAGCCTAGTGCTCTCCAGAAACCTCTCCAGGCTAGCACCACTGACTTGGTGTTGAAATGGATTTGTAGCTCCCACTATCCACGCATCTGATACTGTTAGAGAGGAAAGTGGCTCCTGGAGGGTAGAGGAGGAGAGTGTCTTAAAGTAATATTGTGATTGTTTGCCTCTTTCCTTCCATACAGCACCGCCATTTGTAAGGACCTGAGCTGTGCACTGAGCTTTGCAACTTGCTCTTCAGCTTCCCTTCTGAGATGTGTCAAGTATCACAGAATCACAGAATTTCCTAGATTGGAAAAGACCTTAAAGGTCATTGAGTCCAGTCATTAACCAAACACTGACAAGTCCGCGACTAAACCATATCCCTAAGCACTATGTCTCCACAACTCTTAAATACCTCCAGGGATGGGGACTCCACCATTGCCCTGGGCAAGCTGTTCCAGTGCCTGGTAACCTGTTCAGTAAAGAAATTCTTCCTAATATTCAATCTAAATTTCCCTTGATGCAACTTAAGGCCATTTCCTCTCGTTACTCGGTTGAAAAGATGAACCCCCAGCTCTCTACAACCTCCTTTCAGGTAGTTGTAGAGAGTGATAAGGTACCTACACTGTTTGTGGTGCCACTCAGGACCACTGGGTTCATGTTGAACAGAGGGTCCTCTGAGAACTCTGGGAATTAAAAGGTAAGTCTGCGTGTGCCATTTTTCACTTCAGGCAAGTGTGCTCTGCCTTTGCAGGACGCACGGACACAGGTGCACACAGCCTGCAGGGAATAACAAACAGCAGAGCTGAAGTAAGAAGAATAATTTCTATTTTAACTTTCTCCTTGGCAGCTTGGCCTCTCTGATGTTGTCTGCCTGGCTGTAAGTTGTACATACAGGGAAGGGTTTAATCTCCTTTCAAACAGCCGTTCACTGGAAGGCTGGCTGGTTGCTTTTCTCCCAGAGCCTTCCTGAGGACAAAGCACTCCAAAGCAGCTTGAAGGAAAGATCTCCTCCTAGGTTTGGGTCCAAAAGGTGGTCTTGCGATCTGGGCAGGGGATGTGGCAACCCCAGAGTAGGGACTTGCCTGTGGAGATGGCTGGATTTGGGGAGGGTGACAATGTGATTAAAGAGTGTCCTTCAGCACCCTGGCCTTTAAGCAGCCTGAGAGCCTGTGTCACACTTCTGTGTCACAGCTGCAATATACCCAAATACCAGGGGTGAAGCCTGAGCCAGTGAAAGAAAGTAAGTGATAAATTAAGGCTTCCATGGTAGCTGTTTCTGATCCAAAGCATAGAAAATCTTCTGAGGTAGAGGTATAATTTCCACTAATGAGTCTGGAAGCCCTTTAGTGAATCTGGAGCGGCATAAATTGTAGAGAAGGTGCTTCAGAAAAAAACCCAACCTAGTTAAATTCACATGGATGCCTTTTGATTAATCTGATTGAGCCTTTGCCTAAAAAAATTCTTTTATTATTTTGGTGCTTGCTTCCATTTTTTTTTTCTGGTCCTGGGTAGAATAAGGGAAATGGCAGAATTCAGCTTGACGAGAAAAACATTTTGGTATGAGAGCTTAGATCTTCCAAACGAGATTTCTTTGTAATATCAGCATTTACTTCTACAAGATAATTAATAGATTTCAATGACTTTCAACCCCAAATACAGTCCCTACAGACCTGCACGCCTTTATGGTGCAGGCTGACATTCTGGTGTTGGTGTGGCAACCCTTTGAACAGTTGCTGTAACTGAAAAGGTTATCGAGCAAAACCGTGTTTCCATAATGCTGCTCAGATAAGTTCTTGGCAAATGTATTTTTTAAAAAAAAAAGTGTCTCTTCTCCAGTCCCTCCAAAAGCAACTCCAGTGGAGACCAGGTAAAAAAATGGGGATGAAGTGCATACCCTGCTGTAAAAGAGCATGAGAGCAAATAAGAGTTAAATTCAAGACTAAAATCTACATGCACAAGGCAAGTTTTTTTACTCTGAGGCTAAAGACACTTCCCTACTCCCTCCTCTAAACCTGCCCACCAGTGGGTGTGAGGGGGAAGGAAAGCAGCTTGCTGAGCATGGCTCTGTGCAACAGGGATGCTCTGCACAGCTATATTTTTCTTTTTTTGGACTCCCACTTGAAGCAGAGGTGGGTCTGTACCACCCCCACAGAAAACAGCACACTCCTTGTGTGATTTCACAACTTTAAGTCAGGCATTTGGAAAAGGCTTTTCTATGAAGAATGGATTTAAGTCATAATCTTTTGACCCCCCTGGCCCATTTGAGATGGCTGTGACACGTCATTGGTCTCTGATAACGATTCTCCACGCTGCCTCTGCCTGCTGGTGTGGCAGTGGTGAGCTGCTCCGGGGTGGGTGCAGGTCCCTGGCTGCACTCCAGAGCTCTGGGATCTGTGTAATCTCCAGTGTCAAGATGTGTTTGGATACGGAAAGCCGTGACACTCTGGTATATATCATCTAGATAACAGGAGCAACCCCTCGCCTGAGGAGACAGATGAATGGTGTTGGGTGTTGAGCCGACGAGGGCCCATCCCTCTGTGGGCTCTCTGCCTGCTCTTTAACCCTGGATGACAGTCACATCTTCAAGGGGCTGTTCTTTGGAAGATAAACATAGCTTTTCTGGTTCAAAAATTACAGCCATTCTCATATTTTTTCTCTTTAACAGAGAAGGACTGTAATTTCAGCTTTTTGGGTGAGGCTTTTTGTGGGAATGCACTGGGATGAAGGGGTATTGCAAACTCTTGTTGAACTTTTTGAGTAGTCCTGTTACAGAGAACCCTTTCTTCACGCTCTGCCTTTGCAACTGTGCTCAACTTCTTTTATGAAAAAAACCCGACAACCTACTACAGATAGTTTTCTCCCCTTGATCTCATAAAACCAGCTTATGTAGATCGACAGGAGGGAGGCAGTATTTCAGAAAGGACAGTGCTGCCTTTTGAAACCTAAGATTGAAAAGTTAATGTTACCCCAAGCTAAAAGCTGAAATTGGTGAGCTAAACTTAAATAGAGATTACTAAAAGCCTTTCTGGAACTAATAGGAGCTATGCCACAGAGCATTTATAAAAAGAGCTTTTTGATTGTGCGCTGTGATTTTGTATTAAAAGGCACCATTTCAGCGATGCTACCCCCTCCCCAGTATGAACCTGTGCTCCCTGGGAAAGGGCTTGCTGCAGAGGCTCAGCGCGAGTGGGACCCAAAGCCAAAGCACAGCAAGTGATGTGGGAAAGGTAGTCTCTCAATTTTGAAGTATGTGTTTAACTCTTTCCTTCTAAAGGCAAGTGGGAGGACTATCATGCCAATAGCTGGCCCACAGCCAAAGGCCCACGGCCACTCTGAACCCCATCCCGCTGCACGCCCCTGCCTGGCTGGGCACACGTTGCTCAGCACCTCCCCGCCTCTCTAAATGGCAGTGACAGGCGCTGAGGGAAGGGGGAAACCTTTCTAGGGCAGTTTTCCTTTATTTTCCCAATAATTACAGTCTGGCCAAAACTCTGAAGCGTGTAACTCTTCCAAAGTCTCTTGATATTTACTGCCATAACTATAGGTTCTTTTGCCTTTGGTATATATTTTTTTCTGTTCCTTATATACCTCAGGGCTTCAGTTGTATCTCATAGTACTGATTTTCACAGCCTAGCTGTGTCAGTGGAATAAATAAGAATCCTTTTATCAGTACTCTTCCACCTAATTGTTTATACATATACATTCAGGAAAGGGAGGAGACACTCTCCCATTTCTACATTACTTCACATAACTTAATCATCCCACCCGTTGTGTATCTCCTCCCCCAGGTGCCCCATTATTTCAGGCTCTATTCTTCCAGATAAAGAGCTACTCAGCACACACTATGTGTTTGCAAGTTAAATTATCTAAGATATTTGCAGATCTTTAGACAATGAAGTTGTGCTTTTTTTCTTCCAAAGTAGATTTGCAAACAGTTTAATGAAAAAGGTAGAGAACTTTTAGCTAATTCCCGTGGGCAACTTGAGTTTGCTCTTACCCTTCATTGTAACTCCAGCAGATCAGTATCTCAATTTGCCACAGTAAATCAGGAGTCACGGTTGGACTGTGCTGAGGTGTAGCTAGAAATTTTGTGGGAGGACAGGATGGATCCTACTGCTTGACTAGACCTACACATGATATCAGGGATGACCGATGAGCTGCTGCGTGTTGGCTGGGAGCTGCAGAGCGCTCACAAGTAATGGTGAAGTGGGAATTTCCGTGGAGTTAGTTCATCAACATCTTGGGGTACTACATGAGATCTGACCAGGGCCTGCTCTTCTTTTACCTTCTTTGAAGTGTGCTTTTCACCAGCACTGGTCCACACAGTGATGTTAATGGATCCATAGCTCTTTTGCAGCCCTTCTTTTTGATTAGAGAAATCAAGCTAAAACCAAACCTTGTCTGTACTTGGAAAAAGACCAGTTCCTGGTTGCACACCTCTCGGCCATGACCTCACTTCCCAGTGTCTGTAAGACTTCACCCTTTAATAAGTGAAGCTGACATCACTAGCAGGAATGACAATGTGACAGCCACAGCTCAGCCTCCATAGGTACCCTCATGGAGATCGATGGAGCTGTGACAACCTCTGCGCTGTACCACTGGTGTACTCTTGTGCATAATGCATCAAATCTACATTACTTTATTTATAGAATGCAAGGATTAGCTTTCTCTAGAGTAGTAAGCATCCAAATTTTAAACTAGGAAAATAGGATAGATCCAACAACAATATGCTTTGTTACTGCATAACGATTCCCCTTTCATCTTCCCCTACTTTTGGAGACGACCCTCTCCCTCCCCAGTCTCAACATCATGCTGGGAGGCCAGCTGGAGCTCCTAACCCTTCTCAAAAGCTTTTCAGCTGAATGGCTGTACAAATATTTTGGTCAGGAAACTCTCCTGAAAATATGAGGCCTAACTGTTCTGTTCCTCAGCTGGGTGACAGGGCTAATTACTGTGATACAACTACCCGTCTCTCCTGGGTGTTATGATGAGAAACTCATTAATGTTTGCTGAGAATCCTGAGCCAAGTTCTGGAATGAAAGAGCTCTAAGGATTATTTTAACAATATTTAGCACTTCAAAAGTTTTGGAAGCACTACCTAATTTTCCCAAATGTAAACCAGCTAAATTCTGAGGGGTAATTTGTGTGCCACACCTCTTAGCCGTCTCAGCAGTCTTCACAATGTTCAGGAACACACATGGTATGGGTGTACACTTCCTCTGTGTTTATTATTCTTTTATTTTTTCACTTGTTTTCCCCATTTTTCCTTCCCTCCAACACACATTCGTGTGCCATACTTTAGGACTCCGAGGTATATCTAACAGACATGATAGCTGAGCCCTTACATCTAAAGGGAAATATTCTCCATCGGTGCACTATTTCTCCTCCCCAGCAGCCTGTAGTTCAACACCTTTCACAGACACCAACCACTGTGTATTAAATTGTCCTTGCAGAATGGTTACCACCCGGCATAGTGAACTGTTTCTCTCTATTCAGTACACAACCATCCTCTCTGCCTCTTTGGGTTGCTTAGGAAGCAGTAAAGTAGTTTGAGAACTGAATCCCTGAATACCAGGTCAAAATACAGCTAAACAAGCACCAAAGAACTGGCAAGTTAAAACACCCGCCCCCTCCACGGCAATGTTTTTTGTTTCCCTTGATGTAGCAATAAAATATCTGAAGCTCCTCTGTTCCAAACTGAAAAGAGGTGTTAATTCTATAAACAGGTGATTACTGGTGGGATGGGTAATGTGACATGTTTTCTTGCAAAAGGGTAAAAGCTGTTTTGTTTATGACTAGCATCTGTTCTAAGAAAGTTTAATATATCATGGCTGTAACATGCTGTATAGGATGGACAAGAGGAAAAAATAAGCATGGGTTTAATAGCACATCTGTGGCTAGTTAGTTATGGTAAACTTCAGGTATGTGGTGATTTCAGCGTATGTTCCTAAATACATTCCCAGCAACTGGATCTAAGACAAAAACTGTTACAGTCTTTCAGGGAATAATTAATGCACCTAGTCACTTAAAAACACACCAAATTATGAAGAAATCTGCTTGATTTAAATGTAAAAACCACTAATGCAGGATTACCTCCAGAAATGAGGCTCCAAGACTGCAACGAGGTCAGTAGGAATGGCAGGAAAGCTCTGGCCCCAAGCAGCAATGCTGGTGATGGGACATAAAACACAAACAGAGGACTCGCGGTCAGGGAGGTTTTGAGGCCAGAGAGAATTATAAAGGCATAAAGCAGCAATAACTTGCACCGAGCAGAGCAGGACTTCCCATTCACTCATCACAGCAATGGCACGCAGCAGTGCTGAAGAGCTGGCTGGCGTGCAGCATGCCTGTGTGTTTTTTCTTTTCCCTTCCCTGTGCATTAATTCATCTGTATTTCCCCCATCTGGCCTGTCCCTCTCGTATTTTTGTGTTTCTGTTTTCCACGATTTCTGTCCATAATGGCCACTCACTCAGACTTGCAGGCGCTGCTCCTCGTCTCCCGAGGAGCCGAGCCCTGGCGCTCCCTGCTTGCCCAGGCACGCGGACCTGCTCTGCTGTGTCCTGTGGGATGCTGATCTGAACCGGACTGGTTTGACACGGGAATGGCTTTACCACTTGCTGGGTTTATGCAGCCCCTCCATGCTCCTGTCCAGATACCCGCCTTTGCTGCACACAGCCACGGTCAGCTTTTGATTCTTTGCCCTTCTCCTTGCCCCGTGCAAGCTATGCAAAGCAGAAGGGCAATAATGTCTCTTTCCTCCATTGCCCTATCATGTCACCCTGCCCTGTCACACTGATTTTCACCCATGTCAAGAGTCCTCTGTGGCAGGGCAGGGGCTTTAGTGCTCTTTTCTCTTCTGCTAACCCCATTTGTATGCTTCTCCTGCAGCTACATTTAGTTTCTTCCAGCATTTTTGAGGCTGAAGCTCTGAATGGAAATATGCCTAACTATGGCTACCTTCTCCAGAAAGAGCCAGGAGAGAGAGAGAGGAATCTCCCCAGGTGGCTGCAGGACCATGGGCATTGCAGGGGAACAATGCTCCATCAGTTGTGCACATTTACGCTGACCAACAAGAAGCAGAATTGATTTCCTGCCTCCTCTGTTTATCTTTGCCCTTCTCCTGGCTGTCACGGTCTGAATTGCAGTAGCCACCTGGGACCACAAGCCCACTGATCTGGGTCCTGAGCTAAGGCAAAACTAGGAGCAACATCTTCCTGAAGAGTATTCGCTCTAACAGGCAGAGGGCAAGATGCAGCAGGAGCAAAGGGAGTCCCTGAAAGCCACAGTGCTGCTGAGGAGCACATCACCTGGAGTTCCCACACCACAGGCTAATGGCTTCATTCGTTCCACCCTCCCTCTGGGCAATCCGCCTTGGACACAGCTCAGGGCTGACAGCTGCCATTAGCTGTCTATCGTGAATACAGCCCAAGAGATCCCTCAGATTGTCTCGATGCAATTTGCTTTCCAGTATCTGGCCATGGAGCTCAGGTTAAGCTCAGGTTTTCAGGCTTTTCTCTGTAAAAGAAGCATGGGTGGCTGTTTTTTTGTTTGTTTGTTTGGTGGTTCTTTTTTGGAAGAAAGCTCTTCTTCTCAGTTCCAGGCCCTTTGACTTCACTTAGGGGATACCTTCAGTGACTGCAGGACTCCAAACAGATTTGCAGAAGTGTCTCCTTCCGAGGGATGTGCCTCCCTTTGCAGTCTACAAAATGTTCTCAGAAGAGGTGCCACAAAAAATACCCCCAGGTGCAAAGAGGCAGCTCTGAGGTGTGCTGCCCTCCATGCTTTTGTTGTACTCTCCACAGGCTGTGGTCTCCTGAAAACAAAAATATGTCCCTTTGCTTCACCTTGATGGTATTCAGTAAATGATCCAGATTTCCTTCACTGGAGTGGCAGCTGCAGCCTGTGCTCCCCCTCTTCCCATCCCCTAAAGCCTGGGGACCTGCTCTGTGCGCTGCACTCTAACTACCCAACCGGGTCCAAAAACTTTTTGGCTTGCAAAGGAGGGATGTAAACAGGACTGTCTCCTACAGCTCAGGAGAGCAAACAGCTCAGAGCCGCAGCCATGCAGATGAGAAAATCATCCTGGATTTTTTTTTCTCATACAAGTTAGTAGACAGGTATTTAAAAAACCCACAAGTCCCAGAGTTGCCTGTCAGAGTCAAGGTATTTAAATAATAAACTGTAACTTGTGCCAGCATGGTTTCCTTGATGGAAAACCATGCTATCATCACACCCACGAGAAGATGCTCTATGACAAAACCTAAACTTTCTACTGATTGACTGAGTCAGATACAAGGTTCTACCCTGGGAAAATACAGGGTCTTCCCAACCAGCAAAGCCATGGAGAGTTTCCAGGTACCCTGCAGGGACAGGGTGTAAGGTGCTTGGGCAAGATCCTGCTGGAGGTTTTCCTGCTGCCAGTTGCACTGTCACTGGTGGATGCTTCATGTGTTAGCGGCTGCAGGCTCAGAGCCTTGCTGCTGGAAGACAAAAGGAGATGTCTGTAGAAAAGCAGGTCAATGACGATTAATCCCAGAGCCCTACAAAACCAGGGCACCAGGGAACCTGTACGCAGTTCTGGGCTCTCCTGAAGGCTTCTCCCCTGACATTGGACTCATCATGTAACTTCACTGCCCTTGTTTTCCAGCAGTTAACTAGAACACATATTGAATAGGACTCAATTTATGAACTGGGAGAGATGGGGAAGCAGGCAACCAGCAATGCTTCAAACATGTTTACAGGACTCACGGAGAAAACCATAGTGAGGACAAGCCCTTTGGGTGTGTGGCCGGCTGCCGGCAGGCACAGTGAGCTTTGAAGGAATCATAGAATGTTTTGAGTTGGAAAGGACCTTTAAAGGTCAGCTAGTCCATGCCCCATACAGTGAGCATCCAACCTGACCTTGAATGTTTCCAGGGATGGAGCTTCAACCACCTCTCTGGGCAACGTGTTCAGTGTTTCACCACCATCATTGTGGAAAAAGAATCTACCCTCTTTTAGTTTTAAACCATCACCCCTTGCCCTCTTGCAACAGGCCCTGCTAAGAAGATTGTTCCCATCTTTTTTATAGGCCCCCGAAAGGCTGCAATAGGGTCTCTGTGGAGCCTTCTCTTCTCCAGGATGAACAACCCCAACACTCTCAGCCTTTCTTCTCAGGAGAGGTGCTCCAGCCCGTTGATCACTTCTGTGGCCTCCTCTGGCCCTGCTCCATCAGGTCCATGTCTTGAAAGAGCCTCCTCTGGTCCCTCTCCATCCCCGGCGGACCCCAACCTTCCCTTCTGCAGTTTCTCCCTGTGCCGAGACTGTTCTCGGCTGTGCCTGGGATGCTCCGCGCCAGGAGATCGCAAGGACCCGCCCGCGATCGGGGCGGGACGGGGCGAAGAGGGGGCGGGCGGGGCGGTCC